>PVJA010006322.1:0-36233 GCA_004027025.1 Myocastor coypus
CTTGTTCAGCCTTCTTCAATTCTGGATGTTGGGATTATAGATAGAGACTGCCATGTTTAGGTCAAATTTACTTTTGCTATGGAATTCCTTTGGATAATTCTATCATACATTTTCTGTGAGACTCATTTCCTCATGGCAGCACAAACCTCCACAGAACATTGCTTGCGTAGGTTCTCATTTGATCATGCATGTTTCGGAGTGATGCCTCTGTAAAAATTTTTCTATTTGGCTGTATTCCAGGCAGAACTAGATTTTCTTATTTTATTATTTGGAAATATTTCAATACTCATTTCTAGAAAAGCAAATATGATCGACCATAGTCATATTTGATTAAGTACAAGGTCACACATGCTCTTATGGAACATATTATCTGTAGTATTTATGTATTTTAGGACTTTTAAAATGATCATTAAATCAAACATTGATACTTCATTGTTTCTTTGTTACAAAAATGGTTCTAAATTTATATTGGAAAACTTTAAGAGTAAGAAAATGACAATCAGTTTGCAAATGAATTTCAGAGTCTTAGCACAGTATTGTGTTACTTTCCTATGACTGACAGAATACCTGGGATTTAAATTAAGGAGGAAAAGTATTAAGTTTTAATACTCTTTCAGTGTCTTGTGTTTTGATGTGGAGCCTGGTGAGAGGAGGCAATTCCCGGGAGACATGGTCCAGAAGGGGACATTCTCTCTTTTCTCTCTCTCTCTCTCTCTCTCTCTCTCTCTCTCTCTCTCTCTCTCTCTCTCTGTCTCTCTGTCTCTCTCTCTCTCTCTCTTTCTCTCTCTCCTCTCTCTCATCTCATCTCTCTCTCTTTCTCTTTGCATTTATATAGGGTCTTCAGGGTCTGCAGAGTCTTACTATGTAGACTGGACCCCTAGTGGTCCTCCTGTGATCAGCCTCTCAAGATATGGGATTGCAGGCACACATCAACATGCCCAGTCTCAATTGCTGTCTCAGTGCACCCGAGAGGTGGGGCTGGCATTGCATATTGGGGATCAAACCCCAGCCATTGTCCACTGCATAAGTAGGCACTTTGGTCTGCTGAACTGTCTGGCCCACCCTGGAAGGATATATTCTTGCTGCTGATTTGTCCAATTTTTCTCAAGTTCTAGTTTCCATGTGTTAAACAGCCTTCTGATTCAATGACATTCCATAATGCTGTTTGTGCCTTTGATGCAATACATGTTATTATAGTCAAACTTAAAGTTTGCCTACTGTATGTCAACTCCCTGGAATGTTGAAGGCATCTGAGATAAATTAGTAAGCTAACTTATTTTGTGGCAACTATTTCAAGGCAGAACAACATTTAGGCCCCGGCATGGGTACTGCAGATTATTGTTAGCCCAATCTACAGTGTGGATTCCTAGGATAAAAGCAGACTTAAATGATTTCAGAAGTTTGAAATTTCATTAAAAAACGAAACACCTGTCAAATGAAGGCATCGAAGAGCTTCATTGCTGAAGAGCATGAAGAAGCCAAGAGCTTGAATCATTTATAGCAGAAAATATGACATGTTAGAAATGGGCCAGAGCTTCCCTTTTGTAGGTTGAACGATGAAAAAGTATAAACTCATTTTAAAAACTTGGTTTATAGAGGATGTACGAAGAAGTTCTACTCACTGGATAGTGTTTAGGAAAGTGTGTCCTAGATTTTAGCAATGTAAGTAGTCAGCAGCTGCACATATTTTTGGTTCAAGGTGGTCTAGCTGGTAGCAGACCACAGCATCATCCATGGCCATGGGTGTTGCTCATGCAGAGTGCCTGGGCGGCAGCATCATGAAGAGTTAAACTATGCTTTCAAAAGAATGTCTGGAAGATCAGGTCCTCTGATGGCAGAAGTACAGGGAGTGGAAAGATGAGAATTTCATGAAAGCGCAATGCATTTCATGCACTTCCCGAGTGCATGGGAAGTTGGAGATGTCTGGAACTTGCAATGCCTGTGAAGGAAAGCTAAGGGCTCTAGAGGGAGCTCACCCAGGAGCGAAGCTATGTGTACCAAAGCCAGAAAGGCCATAGGCATTGAACTACCCAAGCCCTCTGGAGCTCACAGCTTTCAGCAATGTGCTGTAAATGCTGGGCACAAAACCACTCAATTTAGTGTTTGAATTGCTGCTATTTGTTTTTCCTCTGATCTAATTCTTTTCTCCTATTTCATATTTTCAGAGTGGAAACAGTTACCTTGTTCCATTGTATACTGGAAATAATTAACTTCCTTTTGGGTTCACAGAAGGGCTCACAGTTAAAAAAAATTTTGAGTCTCAGAGGAGATACTGGAATTGGCGTGTTTAGTAAAGCTGACAGTGTTATGAAATTGGTTACTCTTAGATATGGGTGAAAAGCATTTTATATGATACATGGTTGTATGTCTGTTAGAGGTGGGGGAAGAATGCTATTATTTAGATCCAAAATATACTCCAAAATATTTTGCTTATAAATGAGATCCAGGTCACTGGTAAATGACCTAGAAGGATGGCCTCACTGGCCTTTCTCTTTTCTCTCTGCTTTATGGCTTTCATTGCTTGAGTACCCTTCCTCCACCCTGATTTTCTATTATGTCATTTCTGCCTTGCCCTAAATGCTTCAAAATCTCCTTTCTTTTAAATGATAGATTCCTACTGCAGGGACTTTCTAATAAGAAAGTAATTCGTGGAAAAGTTGGGTTTTGCTTATGGTTTCAGATGGTTCTGGTCATCATAGGGTCTTTGCTGCACTGATTGAGAAGTGAAGTGTGAGGCAATGCCTCCTGGCAGAAGCCTGTGCTGAAAGGAACTGCCTAACTCATGGTGGCGAGGAAGCAAAGATAATGGAAACGTAGGTGAAGTTCCACTTTCCACTTCAGTAATTCAACACCAATGAACAAACACCTTTAAGTAGTCCACAGCCCCTCAAGGCTCCATCAATTGCTAGTCCAGTCAGCCTGATGACCATACTTTCAACATGTGAGATTTTAAGGACATTTCAGATTCAAGGCATAATATTTATTAAAGAAAGTTTTTGGTTTTGCTATGTAAAATATTTTGTCAGCTAATATAATGTATTGCCCTATGCAACATTCTTTCTGCTATAATTTGACTGTGAATGCACCTCAGCTTTATGATGTACCATAATAATTAATTTTCAAGTTAAAATGCAGTAAAGACATAAGCTAAAATACAAGCTTTTAAAATGTGAAGTATACTTAATATTAATCTGCACAACATTATTAATTTGTTAAACAGTTGTAGATATATGTATTCAACAAATGAAGATGACATGCATTGTATATATCATAACATAAAAAACTACGAAAAAAGATTTTGTGGGACTGATATGTCTGGCTTTGCTAGGAAGAAAAGATTTATGCAGTAGAATTTTTTATCACTTTGCCAAGTGTCCTTGATCTTTCTTGCTGAAGTTGGCAGATGTAAATACATACAAATTCCAAGCTATTTAGTAAATATAAATTTTTTCAAAGTGGTTTCACTACATAAACATATTATAATCTATTTTACTCAACTTTTGTACAAATAATTTTACATATATGCATTTAAAAAGTACATGATACAAACAATATTAGTGCAGCAGATTAAAAATTAAATCATACATATTTCATCTTATAATTAATGTTTTTGTTTATTTCCAAAATTGATTCAGAAAGAGGAAACATTACAATTCACTTATATATGACATTGTACTACAGGTTTTGCTTCATTGTAATTGATAATTTTTAAACATCAATTAAAAATTTATTTTCATAATATTTCACCTCTGAGATATTATAAACAGGAATTGCAACAGACTTGTGAAAGACAGTAGTAGTAGTGACTCGTAATATTTTAAAATTTAAAACATTTTTGTGTCCTTAACCACAGGATATATACAACCAATGCAATTGGATTATAGATGGTGGAACAAGGCAGATGGATCATTTGTTGAACTGATACTTTCCATCATAAAAATACGGCTTGTGAAGTTGAGAATGGATTTGATTTTCACCATCTGCACAAAGTCTTTTTTATCTTGCATATTTAGCACACTATGACATCTAATTTAGTTACCACAATTTCTCTCCACATTTCTAAATTTAAAGAATTATGATTTACATAAAGTATTCTATATCATAACATACTATTTCCTCTGAAAAATGCCTTTGAACATGTAAAAATGAAATTGTTTTATATTTTCAAAGATAGTTAATTACATTTAATTTTGTTGAAAACTTAAAAGATAAAGTACATATTGAAAACACTAAGTAAATCATCAAACACCTTGTTCATATCTATAAACTAGGATCTCAAGTATGTAAGACAAATATCCCACCATGAAGATATGTTTCTTCTATCTTAAAAACTAATGTTCAACAACAGTGAATATTCTTTTTTCACTCTGTGTGTTGTGTTCCAAAAAACACATGTTTAAAAATTAAAACAAATTTTAAATTCCATTATATGCTTACATTGAAAATCATTTTTTTTGTATGTTGACTCAATAAATAGGAATATTGAAAAACGGGACTCAGACTCTAAATAATTTGGGTCAAAAGAATCTTCCAGGCTTATAAACACTTTTCCTCTTTTTTCTGTAAACGTGAAAGAAAAGCACATGAAATTTATATATTTATGAAAAATTTTATTTTGGTTTAGGCTGTGTGGTTGTACAAAACAAACAGATTAGAGGAGATACAGCATATTTCAGCTGTAAGAAACATACTCTTGTGAATTGTGGTTATGCTGAAAAATTAACGGTGGAAGCAAATATTTTTATGGAAAGGCAAAATGAATTTCTCAATTTGAAACTGCATGAAAAGTATTTTAGTAAACCAGGAGGACAAAATTTATTATACAATATTCCATATTAACATACCATATTCTAATTCAACACAACCAAAATACAGCATTATGATTTTCCAAAAGTCCTTTTTCTATAATTATAAGGCTTAGCGTTTCATAAAGTCAACTGTATAACTTAGTTGTATTCTTAATTATTTACCTTAAGAATGTTAATAAAAATCCGTGGGTTTTATTTTTCATCAAAAAAATCTGAATAACAACACAATCAACCTTAGAGAAGCATTTTGAACAAGAAAATCATTAACACATGAAAAATAGAATGATACTTAGGAATCAAGAGTAGAACATAAAATGATGTATAATCATTAGATAGTCTATTGTGATTATGTTCTACAGGAATATAAAGAACAAAATATAACTATTATGTAATTAGCTGCATTAAAATGTTTAATATTATAAAAACAGACACATTTTAAAATACTTTATCTTCTATTTTGAGTCGAATATGTTCACTATGAAATTCATACACTGATTTCTAAGCCTGAGACTGTGGAGCAGGGCCTTCCAAGGGCGACAAGGAGTTCACTGGTCTGGGAACTTAATCCAGCGTGACCTGGTCAGTGTCATAAATGATTCAGACACAGAGGGCAGAGCCCATGTAATATAAAGGGCATTGGCAAGTCAAGAAATTTAGATACTACAGTCTTGGTGACACATTTTTCTCCCTGTAGTTCTAGTCTTCAGAATTATGAGAAAAGGCTTTCCTGGTGTTTAATCTATGAAATATGTGATATTTACCCTGCTGGTTCTGGGCAAACTGAAATCATGCTTGATTATTTCATAGTTTATGGTTTATATTTTTGCTTGCCAGATATTTTTGTTCTACTGTTGATATTACTTTTTTTTTTCTTTTTTTTTCTTTTAACCCTAACCCTAGCCCTAACCCTAACCCTAATGATATTACTTTTTATTTGAGAATGTTATGTATTTCTTTAAAAAAAAAAAAAGAGAGAGAAAGAATACAAAACGGTTAAGTGATAGAAAAGAAAAAAAAACATTAGAAATGATATAAAATTTCACTGAACAAAATAATTAGAATTTGACAATGGTTGGTGTATTATATATTGTCTTCATAATTAGTTGTTTAGATTACCAGAAATAAATGTGAAAAATCAGCTTTAAAAAAAAGGTACAAAAATTTTTGAAAAAAAAAAAAAAAACATTGATTCTATTTCTATTTTTTCAATTTTATGTGTTACCCTAAAATAGGAATAGATAGATAGGTCAAGTGGAATGACCAAGTTTATTGGAAGTGAGATACACTGCCTTTATAATTTAAAGTAGTTACTGACAACTATTGGTTTACAAATTTGAGAATCTTTTAACCATTATAGTTCCCAACAAATTGTATCGCCGTAATTTAAGTTGTTGCTCATAGCCAATTTCTATGCCTAGAGACATTGTGGGAGTAAACTTATGTAGACTGAATGTAGGTGAAATTTTATGTATATTAGGAGCACTTGGGTATCATTAACTAAGAATCATAACTAAGACGTCACGAATGTCACACAATCCAAAAGATTTGATTTAAAAAAGAAAATGTTTTAAGTATGTATACATGTGTGTGTTTGTAATGCTCAACTTGATGGGGAATAAAATTAGTTGACAAAAATTCCATTATGTTTGAATATAATTCAGTGAAATATTTGTTCCTTTCACTATTTACAAAAAAATACTGCTTTTACTTTATGGAATCATATCTACCCTGCTTATCATTTTATTCTTTTATTTATTATATCTCAGTTAGTATACTATAAACATGATGCATAAAAGGTTGATGATTTGAGAAACATGTATAAACCTCAGTCGTAAGCTTATTTTATGTTTATAGAGGGTTTCTTCTGTTTGTTTGTTTGTTTGTTTGAGATAGTATCTCACTCTGCAGTTCAGGCTGGCCTTGAGCTCACTTTTGTAGCCCAGGTTGATCTAGAACTCACACTGATACTCCTGCCTCAGCCTCCCAAGTGCTGGGATTACAGACATGCACCACACCTACTGTTCATAGAGTTTTATACTTACAGTGTGCTTAGCAGTTGGTAATTTTTAGTTAGAGTACTTAACCCAGTATATTTTTAGAACAACATATTTCCATGAAATTAAAATAATTTAGACTTAAAATTTGTAATTATAATATTTTATCATTTATGATACATTTACAAAAACTTGAAAAGAAAAATAATATTCCAATGAATGCAAATAATTTACATCAATGAGATTTTCAAAATTAATCATTAGTCTGTATTAATACCATAAATGTTTTTTATTACATATATTTTCAAAATAGTTTAAAATATGAGAAACATAACTAAATTTAAAACTAACCAATAATACATGGGTAAGGATAAAGAACTGTAGTTTATTGTTTTTCAATATTGATATTTTCAGTGAAACCAGGAAGCTGGAATGAAGCCACCCCACCTCTAGTTTCCAGTGAAGTATTATTGACAGGAGTCCAAACAACTTGGTTCACATCTACAAGTCTCCTGCTCATTGCAGCCAAGATTTTCACGTACGCCTGTACATTTTGGGTGGAGGCCAGTTCAGCTTTAGACCTCGTGGAGCAGAGCAAGCAGCACTGATTTCCTTCTGCACTAGCACTGCAGGAGTCTGCCAGGTCTCTGGGGGCACCATGGGAAATTACAGCCCTTGAGAAGTACAGGCGCTTCTTCAGTGTCGTTCTGACCTGACTTCTAAATACTGAAAATAATAAAAAAGGGAGTAAATGTCAATGTAGATGGGCCATACCTTCAGAGCATATTCACATGCAGGGCTTTACAATTGAATCTTTTTGGGAAACATGCATCTTGCTTGTTAGAGAAAGTAGAGAAGAGTCTTGTAAGATCTAGTTCAGTTGTCTGACAAGATAAGGACTCTTAATGCCATCATATTCTTGGGATAAGCAGGCTATAAAGCCACTTTCTACATTCAAATTATACAAATTGTAGTGTTTTGTACAATAATATATGTGCATATATATTCATATATATACACATACACAAAATGTGTAATATATGCATAGTGATTTCTTTCATACTTGCATGGCAGATAAAATCTAAATAAACCACAGTACAAAATTACCCTGGTTTTCTCATGTAGATAAATTAATGTTAATTAACACTATTAATTTGTATGTTGATACTAGCATTTTATGGAGGCGATGCCATCTGTTAGGTTAATATGAGTATTATTATGAAAGTTTAACATATTAAATCTTTTCACAAATGCAAGTCTGTAGTGATGTTGTAACTTACTATTCATATCATCTGGCTTTATTTGCCTTTTTTTAAGTTAAGATATAAATGAGTATGTCTACAATCTGATCAGCTAGATTTAAATTCTGGTCTATCTTACTTTGGCTTAGTTACTTAGCTAAATATAGAAAGAATTCACATTCTGGTTGCATCAATCAGTACTTAATTTATTGGAAAATTTTTATATGCTTTCCCTTCTTCGTTTTTTTCAGGTAAAGCTGTATGAACAATGTTTTCATACTGCATTCTCATCAATATATTGAATGGCTTCTACTTGGTATGAAATTAGGATGGCAGTATTCTGAGTAATGGAGCAACTCAGACCTGCTCATTCTATACATTCACACATTTTTCTCCATTACTTTACCTACATATGATTTTACTAATCTTATAAAAGCCACTGTACCTCTCCATTTCAGAATACACTAGGTATTTAATTAATGCATTATGATTAATTTAAACTAAACTTTCTTCCAAATTCCATCCATTTAAGTGCTAAAACAAACGCATATATTAATGGGCTTTTATGAATATGTTTCTACAACTAAATTCAGAATGCCCATCAAAATGCTGGAAAATCAATGAAGCTGAAGCTGAACAAAGCATAAAATGAAGCATTCATTTTTAAAATTTTTCTCTGATTTTCTTTTGTTATTTTATTTTATTTTACTTTATTTTATTTTATTTTATTTTATTGGCTCTCTCAGGCTGCTTTATGAGTAGGTCTGGGGATGGAACCCCCAACCCCAGTGCCTGACTGGGATTTCATGCACAAGTGTTTTAACTACTGAGCTATCCTGAAAGCCCCCCCAAACCATCCATTTTATGACATAGAAAACATAGTGTGCTCAGTGTAAATATGAATCCGTCATTAATACACAATACAGAACATGAATTAATGATCTTAATAAAAATGCACAATTGCATATACACACAAGAACAAGATTTGAATAGTGCAGACTGATCTCATTAAGAGGAGATAAAAAATAATAGATTAAATATAGTGCATAAATAAACTTAATTTATTTTAATCTATCTGAATTAAATACTGTGGATATTAAAATAATGAAATTGTAAAGGATACATTTTGGGGGAAGTAACAGAATATTACCAGCAAAAAAATAATTGTAGCTTCAGTACCAAGAAATTGGTAAGATCAACTTAGATATTTAATGCTTTCTAAGTCTTAGCTCTCTTATTTCTAACCTTTCAGTATCATGTGGAGTGGCAATATCACACCTGAAGTTTATAAAACGGTCAGTGCGTTTCCAAACACTACATGGTCACACCTTTGTGTAGTCGAAATAATGAAGCAGGGAGATGGAAGAGGGACCTGGGTATGCAAAGCTTTCTCTTAGCCTACATTTTTATTTCATCAGACCTTTTTCCTCTGGAAATTAATGGAAATGACTATTTCAATCTAATATGCCCTCTTTTGTTGAAATATTAAACTAATCATGTCTTTGGAGAATAGTGAAGCTAATACTTATCACATTTGGTGTGTAATCTCCAGGACATTCGATTTTATAAAACTTCCTCAGGTGAACCAAATGGAAGCTCAAATTTGATGTTTCCCCATTAAACATGACCGTAATTCACACTGTTGTCTGAGAAGGAACACAGTGGAAATTCTATGAGCAAGCAAGGAAGAGTGATAAATCCAAGTAAGAATCGCCAATAAAACGCTAATACAGAATGAATTCACTATTTCTCACCTCAGTGTATTTTCTGGAAAGAAAAGAAAACTTTAGGAAATGGCTTTAGCCAAAGATAACTTCTGAGACCCTCCAAATAAAGTTCAAGAAAAGAAATTAAAGTGGATTAAATTTAAAGTCTGACTTAGTACCATGAGTAGCAATTATTTTCATAATAGTTGCAAATACTCTGTGCTTGAGTATCAGTATGATTTGTATTCCAGCATCCTAAGAAGAGGCCAGTGTATTTCAGTGATAAAATATTTTTTGTGAATACACCCTAAAAGTCTTGGAACTTAGAGAAATTACAAAAACCATTATAATTTTAACATTTGTTTAATGAAACATAGTATTCAAAATCTTATTTTATTTTGTTCAACATATACCTCAGATCTAGGCCAGGCGTGGTGCATTTAAACAAATAATTACACAAGTATAGTATCTCAGAATCTATACAATGTGTGACATAAAGTGATATTTTAAACTTTCCACATTCATTATTCTTTAAAATTACTTGCATCTCTTATAGTATTTATATGAACAATGCAAAAATATTTTATTGAATAAATTATGAAGAATAATTTGATGAATAAATTATGCTTGTTCACAATGAGAAAAACGGTATGAAATTAATAAGTACTCTGTGGTCTGTTATTGGAAATAAATATAGGTTACTGGGAGAACTCATAAAGTAGAGAATTCTTGAATGGTGGTGCAAGGAGGAAAAACAAAATAGAAGAGAAAAAGAAAGAAAGACAGAAGGAAAGACAGACAGACAGACATAAAGAAAGAAAGAAAGAGAGAAAGAATTAAAATGTTGTTTTTTTTTTTTTTTGGCTTTTTGAGACAGGGTCTCACTGTGCAGTTCAGGCTGGCTTTGAGCTCACTTTTGTAGCCCAGGCTGGTCTCGAACTCGCAGCGATCCTCCTGCCTCAGCCTCCCAAGTGCTGGGATTACAGGCGTGAGCCACCATGCCCGGCGAGAATTAAAATGTTGAAGATGCACTTGTATCCAATTATGCAAATGGAGAATCTGAGGAACACCATGATTCACAAATGCAATACAAAGGAGGTTACAGCAATGCCTGGAGCAACTTGAAGTAATGAAATTAGCAGGTATAACAAACCAAATAAAAATCAAAGTCTTCCATTAATGAAGCGTTAGGGTATTATGAAAATAAAAATAAGATACTTAGTTGTTCTAAGTCAGAGATATAATCCTATTATGAAAAACCAGTATTCAGAAGCATCCCAGAAGAATGCTTAGATAATATGTGCCATGCACATACATTTAAATACACGTATACTTTTTTCACACATCAGGCACAGGTGCAGGACTAGTTCTCAATGGAGTCAATTTTTTCCCATTAGAGTCTGACAGATGCTTCCAGCTGACAAACACGCTCAAGAGCCATGTTTCAGAGCACAGCATCAGCAAGGTTCTCTGGGCACATTTTCATTTTAATCGGTTCTGAAGTCAAGCATCTCTGGAAAATATTCACCTGAAAAATTAATACAATTTCTTGCAGAAGACAATAGCTTTCACATAGTGTTTCACCTATGTCTTAAAAATGAAGGGAGAAAGCAATGAAATATGAAAGTGGAAAATGGCTATCCTTTTATATAAATTTTGGACCTCTTCTTAATACCATTAATCTGTTCTCAAAATCTATACATTAAATTACTTAGCATTATTGTACATATGACTACATGCTTCTATGATATCTGTATCTCTTTGTGTGAAATGTGCCAATCCTGCAGGCTCTATAGGCACTAAGCACAAAAGAGAATCTCTTAAAAGTAAAAATAATCTGTTTTTTTAAAATACCAAATGGCTAATGTATAGTTGTAAGGATGCATTTATAAAATAAAACTGTTAGTATTTCTGGATTAGGGGACATTTATACAATGATGAACTACAAATCTAAATAGTTAAATATGCAGTTTTAATTGTTTTATAACATTGAAGAAGTATAAATAGCAACAGAAACTATAAAGACTTCTTTAATGAAACACAAATAAACATCACTGAGAAGTAGTAACTCAATATAAATTGGAATTGAGGCATCTCCTTGGTACTCTTTCATTGATTACTAAACAAAATCTATATAACATTGAAAAATAGTGCTGAGAATAACCAAACATTTATTTATACTTTAAACAACTTTCGATAATTCTTTTAGCATTATAGACATATGCACAATAACTATTGTACTGGTAGATCTTTCTTCTAATATGTTTTGTAGAAATTACTTCACCATTAGAAGCAGCACACATTGAGAAAACTAGAACGATGGGCATTCCAAGCATAATTTTAGTGTTACACATTGCTCTTCATAGTGTGAAAAGCCTGTTGAAGGTTTCTAGGACCATTCACTACTTCATCCTGTGTATATAAGTGCATAATTTTGCCCCTGCCATATTTCCTACCTTTTCTGCTTGCAGACTCCTCATTGTTTAAGTTCTTGATTTCAGCTGTGTTATGTCTTTCCATTTTTATTTCTTCTTTCAAGTTCTTACACTAGGGAGACTGTACAATATTTATACATGTAGGTCTGGCTTATTTCACTTATGAGTATGTCTTCAAGATACATCCAATTATATATGAAGTCTTCTGGTTTACCATTCTTGATAGCCAAGTAATATGTGCTGCTTCTAATGTAATTTCAGTTATTGCTATATTATCTCTCAAGTAAATGGTTGTTTTCAAGAAAACAAAAATGGGCATTAAGAGAAAGTAAGAGACATGGAAAAATGGCATACAATTGACCAGCTACAACTTTGTATATGCTTAGATTTCTAAATTTCTGTGTAAAACGTATAACCTCTTTTATCACATTCTATAAGGATTTATTAGAATATCAATAATTGATAGAAAATACTGATTCCAAGTTAAATGTAAGATGTTTGATACTCAGAAAGACAGTGATGTTAAGCTCAAGTATCTATATTATAGAGTAATAATATCATAAAGCTTCTCTTCAGGAGAGTTAAGAACATAAGTTTAGATACCAAAAATTAGAGAATAAGAGCTACAAGAATAGCCAATATTTTTACCCTAGCCCTTCAAGGTCAGTGAGGACTCAGGACATAAGAGTACCTGTGCTATCACATCCTATAGCTCAGTGGTGTCCCAAATTTTCTTTCCAAGGAGATTTTGGGGCCACAGAAGAAAGAGATTGATTTATAGTGCATTTAAGGAGAGTCGCCTAGAGAGAACACATTATCTCAGGCTTTCACAGAGAACAAACTGATCAAGCAATAGTCATGACTCATCCCGACAGCTGACACTGAAAACAGATCTACAAAGCACTACACATGGTTTTAAGGTATATCCTGAAGGGATTTGACTGACCTTCCGAGGTACAAAAGTTATATATTCTGTTATTCAAGTCTTGCTTTAACTTGCCCTTAACCCCTCAGCAGAAAAGTTTAACCATGAGGCATAAAAAGTAAAGCTAGATTAGTTTGTTAAGCTGTAAAAGGCTTAAATCAATGGTTTCTGACATTGCCAGTTCTGCCAATATCACACCATGATTATGGAATATTGGATCACGTATACAACTGCTTTCTCTTAGTTCAGTAAGAAATTTTATATCAATAATGATTAGAAAAATTATTATGTCTACATGCTGTGCTCTAAGTAACTACTATGAGGACAAAAATATGCATTGTGTCAATTATTGAGAATGTACTACTAACGTGTTTTGAAATTGTCACTGTTATTTCTTATAAAAAGCAATAAAAATAAATTATTTCACCATCTTCTATTAATAAAATTTTGCTAGATTTGAGTCCTAAAATCATTTGATCTCAGTGTTAATAATGTTTCTATTGATTATATTCTGTGGATCCTTTTCTATTTAATTCTAAAGTTAGAAAAGGTAATCTTATATGTTGATATCATGTTCAACTACTGAAGGAGGAATAGCTGGAAAAAGTTAAATTAGAATATTTTAGATGAAACTATTCTCATTGTTCACTATTATAATGATGGCTTTGTGCATCTTGTGCCCATTAATCATTGTGAAATATGTGCAAATTTTCCACATGAACATGTTATAATCTCGTATGCAAATGGAGTTCGCTGGCTCTTTACATACTATATTTTGAGTATCTCAGTCACAGAAAAGCAGAACACTCATGCAATATTTTATTTTGGTTTATAATCATAACCCACATTTTTTTCTCATTTATTCAAGATGTGTTGATTTACAGTCTCTTCACCTGACCTGTCCTGTTGCACATTTATTTTCTCAAATTCTGGTTTCTAGAATCTCTGATTAGATAACATTGCATTGCATGTGCCCAGCTTCTCAGACCAGTTGTCTTGTCTGGTTAGCTAGACCTGTCATTGTGGAAGCATGGTTATATTTCACATATTCTACCCACATGTGTTATCTATGACCTCGGATTAATGTTCAGCCTAGGTCCTGGTCTCAGAGTGCTTCTGACTTATCTCTATCTTGTGATAAATCCACTTCTGACAAAACTGAAATTTTTTTCTGCCTCCTAGCACACATCGTTTCTGGAGATTACTACTGGCAGAGCAACAGGTGTGATCAAGAACTCCTGGGTCCTTATGGTGCCAGGCCTTCTCCTACTGTGATAGAGAAGAAGATACAGCATGTTAAGCTTTATATTTTATATCTAAAATGTCCCTGCAAGGGGATGTGGAGATAGTCTCAGCACTTGCCTGGCAAGCGCAAGGATCTGGATTCAATCCTTGGCATCATGATATATGCCAGTTATCCTAGCACTGAGTAAGCTGAGATAAGAGGATCACTATGAGTCCAAGCTATGTAGTGAGACCCTGTATCAAACAAACAAACAAACAAACAAACAAAATGTCCCACCATGCCTCAAGTGCTTCTAAGTGGTTTGGGAGAGGTGACTAGAACATGAGAATTTAATACCAATGAATGTCCCCTGATGGGGATATAGTTGGGATGATATTGGTATGTGAAGCCAGGAAGGACAAGCTAGACACTGAGAGAGCAGCTCAGAAGAACACATCCTTTCTACTTCCTTGGTATCTCTCCACGTTCTACAGCAACATAATGAGATCTTTCTCCTTTTCCATGTCCCTCTGTTATGCTGCCCTGGAGCCAGATGACTGTGGAATGAAATCTGTATAAACTGGGAGCCAAAGTAAACCTCCCCACATTTGTCTTGTCAATGCCAGATATTTGTTCCAGCAACCAAAGAAGAACTGAGATACAGCTCAATACTAGATTGCTGCCTATCTTGCACAAGACCCTAGGTTCCAATCCCCAACACAAGGAGAGAGCAAAGAAAGCTGCTTAAATTATCCTTTCAAAATTAATTTCAATGTGAAGAAATAACAATGAGACAGTTTCAAAACAGGTCAGAAGAACAATTACAATAATATACTGTATATTTTCTTTGTAGAAATTATTCAGAATATAAGATGCAGGTGTAATATTTTGTCAGAGCAATATTAGTACAAATCTTTCTTCTTATTGACCTAAGAGTAAGTAGTTGTATATCTATCCTAACTATCTTGTATATACAGATATATGTACATAATATATATGTTTTGTATATATTGTATATAGTTGTATATATGTATCCTATCTTATATATATATATATATATATATATATATATATACATAAAACTACAAAATAATCCTTCATTTATATACCTCTTTTTGTTTTGTTTTGTCAGAGATTGGTGTTCCATTGTCATTGAAATAGTAAGTGCATGATTTTCTCAAAATAACCCAAGATAGTCCAATAGTCCATAATAGTAGTGGTTTATTGGCAGAACTGGCAATGTCAGAAGCTGTAAAAGTTGTTGACTTGAGACTTTCACAGTTCATCACATTAACGTGGCTTTACTTTTTATACTGCGTGGTTAGACTTCTCTGCTGGATTGTTAAGACCAAGCTAAAGAAAGACTATAAACAAAAAAGTATAACTTTTGTATCTCCAAAAGAATGTTTAAATACAATTTAGATCTCAATTTCTCTGTTCATTATGTGATACACTACGTTCTTATCAGCTCTAATGAGCAATATAAAATCTGAGAATACAGTTCCTAACTGTATTTTCATTGCTGCTGTTTCTATGACCAAATGAGTAATGACTTTGTCTAAATTGGCTATTTTTCCTAAATGGTGTGCCAGATGCTATCAAAAGAATGACTCCATTTCTTGATAGCTGTCAACAGGTAGGTGAAAGACTTTTTTTTTCCAAGGAATGGGTTGTGGAGAGCTTTTGCAGTAAGCTCATCTCTGATGGATGAACCTCTAAAGGACTGGAATGTTTGTCTTTCGTGAATGGAGCTCTTAGATGATCAGAACTTGTGGGCCCATCTTTCCTTGGTGTGCTTTCACACTGGGCATCATGTACAAGAAAAATGTGCCCTCGAGATGGCCACAGAGGGCACGCAGCATCCTTAAGGTAACACATTGGCTGTGCGGGGGCCACAGTGAAGCTCAAGTTGCACCAGTTTGAGATAGACGTAGGAGGGTTAAGAATAAAGTAGCAGCTCAGAATTGCAGAAAAAGAAAACTGGAAGATATAGCAGAACTGGAGCAAGATTTAGATCACTTAAATGATGCAAAGGAAAAATAATTCAGAGAAAAGGGAGAAAATATCAAAAGCATCCACTGGCTGAAAAAAACAGCTCAGCACCTTTTGTGCTGAAGTCTGGAGCATGCTACGTGATGCAGGAAAGACTTGTTGGCCGGCTAAGTACTCGCTGCACCACATAGACGACATGGTGAGTTCCTGTTTCCCAGAAGTCAGCAGGCACATGATAAGAAGAGCTAGAGCTGGGAAATTTGATTTTTCTGATCTACTTTTGGTTTCATATACTGTTCCCCTCAAAGCTCCTGTGATGGTATGAAATGCAAGAGAACAGTTTATAATTAGTTCTATAGAAAAATGATAAACAAAACTAGTATAGAAAACAAGAAACATTAGAAACCATTAAAATACCAATTTGTTGAATCACAAGTTTCACTTTATTTATTTTTGCATTTTAAGGAAGGATCTACAGGGTGTTCAGGGTCTTATTACTAGATCAGACTCATACTGACCCGCCTGTTTTACAACCTCCCAAAACCTGGAATTACAGGCACACACCACTTTGCCCAGTCTCAGTTGTTGGCCCAGCGTGCCTCTGGGAAGGAGGATGGGAAGGAGGGGGAGGTACAGGGGTCGGGGTAGTGACTGCAGGCCCAGGGACTGAATTTCTGGACCCTGAGCCTGGTTGTAAGTGGTTTAATCTGCTGAACTATTTGGCCGGCCCTTTGTAGTTTCACTTAAACTGTAAGGTAAATTTCTGAGGAAATCACTTGGGCTTGTCTTTGCACAAGTGTAAGTATTATAAAATTTCTCATTTACGCTGTTTTTGGTTCATTTGTTACATTCATAGGTTTACATGGGTGTACAGCACCTGACTAGAAGCAAATTGATACAAAAACTACTGTGTACTTTTTAAAATAATTACGTGAATAGAAAATATATTTTTATATTACATTGCTTAGTTTTGGCAAAAATTTTCCAAGCTGGTACTAAAAACAAATATTATGACCTAAAAACAAAAATGGCCTTAGGGGCCAGGGACATAGCTCCGTGGCACAAGTGCCTGCCTGGCAAGTGCATGGTCATGAGTTTGAACTCCAGTCCTGAAAAAAAAAAAAAAAAAGAAACAAAAATGGCCTTAAGTGGCATTAGCTGGTACTCCAGATACATGAGCTACATGTGGCAATAATGGAATATATTATAGAAATTACTACCGTGACAAAAATCCTAACATGTAACATCTCATATACAACTTAACATATCAAATATACTATCATATAATGAGAAAAATTATAGATCTTTGGAAATTGATATAATAGACTATATTGTAGTAATATAGAGATAAGATTGAAGACCAGTTGGTGTCCCTAGAAGTGGTGAGTTACAGACAGAGCCCAGGGAGGCCTGTCTTCTGTTTTTCGGGAGTCTCGGAAAGCTGAGGCCTGAAGCTTCAGCAGGGAGCTCCGCCTGTGGGTGCCATGTCCTTGAATTATAGCCAGAGCCTAGGGAGGGCTGCCTTCAGTTGCCTGAGATTCCCGGAAAGCTGGGGCTCAAGGTTGCCGATGGCAGCTATTCTCATGGATGCCCTGTTCCTTGTTAATCTACTACATGATACCAAAGGTCGCCTCCTCCCCTGCTTAAAGGATTATTTGTTAGCATAAGTGTGAGCTACGTGTCTGGAAGCATATGTGTTAGCTACGTGTCTGTTAGTATTAGCATGAGCTACATGACTGGACATGTCTGGAATATTCTGTGTCTATTAAAGTAGTGACGAATACTCCTTAGCCATTTTTTTTAATGCTAAATAAAAAGAAGAGACTTCTGAGGCTCTGGGCTCACTGAGGAAGAGAAATCTTGGTGAGTCCTCTGAAGCTACATTGATCGGGTCCTCTCATTATCTATTTTGGCACCAGACCAATAATGATACAATCAGATTATAATGTTTCCTACCAGTATTGACTTCAATTTAAAATTCTACATTCAATACCAAAGAAAATATATAAATATCTGTAACACAAAGATTAGCAGAAGTGGATATATTGTGGTGTATCATGCACTTTATATATTTTTTCTTGGCTGTTTGTATTATCAGGGTCTCTAAAATTTCTTATATTTCTAAAATTTAATTAATATGTAAGAGAAAATACAAATGAACATACCACTGAAACTGAGTTTCAAAACAAGTTAGCAGGACAATTACAATAGTTGAGGTATTGTGTGTTGTTATCTTGATAGCAGTTATTCAAAGTAGAAGATAGCAGGCATGATATCTTATTTATATAATACTATCACAGGTCTTTTATAATGAATTAGGAGAAACTAACTCTAAGTATAACTATCTTAACTATTTTCAGTGTATGTATATCTTTTCCTTTTTCCTTTTCTCCTTTGCCTATCTCAGATCACAGTTTGCCTTTTCTTTAGAACAGCTCCTTCCCAATTCACAGTATCTAAGATGTAGTTAGGGTCATACTTAAGTATTCATTTTCCCATACAAGTGAGACAATAAGAAGTATACACATATGGACCTAATTTAGTTTACTTATAAGTATGCTTTCAAGTTGCATCCATTTACCTATAAAAGTCTTCATTTTATCTTTGTGTATATGTGAGTAGTAATTTGTTGTACATAGAAATGATGTCTGTTTCATCCACTTTTCAGTTGATAGGCATCTGGATTGTTCCCAGGACTGAGTTATTACAAGCTAAGTTATTACAATACACAGATATCACCGTGGGATGATGCTTCTCACTCTTCCGGGAAGATACCCAGAAGGAGAACAGCTAGTTCAAATGGGACCTCTCACCCTAGACCTTAAGGTTCTCCATAATGATTTCCACAGTGGCTATACCAGTCCATGCCCACATCAACAGAGGCGTAGGGTGCCTTTCCCTTATATACATAAAGGTGTTTTATAACAAATATAAATTTGATCGAAATGTAAAATGAGTTATTATTCCATAAATTGCAAAGTATTGGTTCATGATTAGGTGAAAAATGTCTTTTCTGTTTAATATATACTGTAAATACCCATTTAAATCGTTATTACACATTATTACATTTTTTTATATTTGTCTTGCTTTTCTTAGATCCTAATTCATGGCAACAGCATGTTAACATTATTAACAATCATAAAACATCCAGAAAGTTACGATGTAATGCATTGATTATTTACAATTGAATTAATGTAGTTGTGTTGAATATTAACCTTCATAGTCTCTCCCTGAATTCATTCATAAAGTGTCATTTTTGAAAAGGATAAAGTAAGTTCTTTACCTTTCTATTAAATTTTTAAACAACTATTCTAATCATGACTCACAAATCAAAATATTTATATAAATTCAAATTGTTTCCAAAGTGAAATGAGAGTTGAAAAAGGAAAAAGATTACATAGTGAGAGACTAAACAGTCATATTTATTACACTTTATTTATTTATTTATTTATTTACTGTGGAACTGGTGATTGAACTCAAGACCCTGTGCTTGCCTGACAAGCACTTTATTACAACACTTTAGATGATAGAATAATTATCACCTTAGTGAAATCAAAACTTATAATTCTCCAAAGTCACAGAACACACATTTTTCTGATCAAACACACGTTTCTCTATAAATTCCTTTCTGTTAATACTTTCCTCTGTCACTGAGAAAAAATAATACTATCTTTGTCTGATTTTATTATATTCTGTAAAGAACAGAACATCACTTTATTTCACCAAAAATTTAAAGCTATATAGGCTTTTTCCAATGTTCACAAACAATGAAGAACAACAGAAAAAAAGAAAGTAAAACACAAATGGATAAAAACAGACTACTTTCAACACTCTTAACCTGCTGAGGGCCCTGCAAGATAGCTCAGTGAACTGAGCACTTGCTTTGGCAAGTGCAGGGACCAGAGTTTGATCCTGGGTCCTGCATACCATGTTGGCCACACCCCCAGGGCACCCTTAGTTGGTGGCCCAGCCTGGGTGTGGTAGTGCACACCTGTTATCCCAGAGTCCAGGAGAGTGGAAACATGAAGGCTATGGATCCAAGCTGCGTAGTGAGATCCTGTACCAAATATATAAATGATAGAAAGAAATGGAAGGAAAGAGAGGAAGAGGAAGAGGAAGAGGAAGAGGGAGAGGGAGAGGGAGAGGGAGAGGGAGAAGAAGAAGAAAAAGAAGAAGAAGAAGAAGAAGAAGAAGAAGAAGAAGAAGAAGAAGAAGAAGAAGAAGAAGAAGAAGAGGAAGAAGAAGACACTTGTTGAATAAACTGTGAGTAGGGCATCTAGAGGAAAAATGAATGCTTCCTCTATCAACAAAAATGCCTTTTGCCTATGAGAAAGCTTAGGGTACACATATTCCATACAGACCCAAGAGTTCTAAATACTGTGTAGATGAAAATTTTATTACATTGAGTGGCAGCAAAATAAACAAAAAAAAAATGAATGGCTATTTTGATTCTGTTGATTAGTATAGTAGGATCTCTCAAGAATATGTTCAGTCTAACATTTAGTTACAAAATTGTGATGGTTTCAATTTCATCACTACATTTGTGTTCTAATCTATTAATGTCTTGGATGAATTTTGAATATGATTCCCACATAAACTTGACTTTAAGTCACTTCTTTTTTTTGGTTGATACACATAACAGATTGCTTATTTGGTTTATGGCTCATAGAAAATACTGAAAGAGTCTCATAGAAAACCACGACTGCCTCCAATTCAGCCTCACCACCTTTCTCAGAGGCCTCTCCCTTGCTTCTTCATACTGGAATAAAAATTGTCTTTCAAAATGGCGACATTCTGAAAATTTTGATCTTTCAAAATAGCAACAGGTGAAAATTTTGTTTTCTGCTTAATATATACTGTAAATATCCATTTAATCTTTATTATAAATTATTACCTTATTTAATATAGATCATGCTTTTCTTAGATCCTAATTTATGACAACACCCTCCTAAACCCTCCAATACTTTCTCAGTTTTAAATATTCCATTTGCTTTGGAAACTTATATGTATGTCCTTGAAAAGCTCTATAGAAACCAGCATTTTCTTTCTCTAACTCTGAATGCTGTTCACTCTCCGAGCACCTGTGTAATCTCACCTCTGTGATGTTTCACTCCAAGTATTCTAAATCATTTGACACTGTGTAATTTCATGACCGTTAACTTTTGGGACACATCCTTTCCTTGTACCACGTTCCAGAATCTTCTTTTCCTGATGCCTTCTTTTTCACCTGAAACTGTTTGACCTAAGTTTCTTTTCTTAACTTACGTGTCATTACATCTAGAGAACATTTTCCATTTCACAGTTCCTGTGTCTTTTCTCATCCCAGGACTTAATATGTCATCTTTCTGAACCTGCTTGCACTTATCATTTTAAATATTGTTAAGGAACATTTACCCCACTTACATGTATATCAATCGACATAGTAACTTGAAACATAAGCAAAGTTCCTGTACATATAAGTTGAATTTAATGCAACTCACATAGTTAAGGCAAATTTTCTCAGTACAGTAGTTTCTATTAGAAACTACAGTAGTTTCTATTAAATCCTAATACAGAGTGCATGTACATATTAAATGTTATTCATTTGTTCTTATTACTGTACTTTAATAAGCTTTATTGCATTATGTACGTGTGTAGCATTCAATCTCTCCCAATCTGCTCTGTAATAATTTCTGCACCCTCACTCTCACTTCTCCTGTGATGTAGATTACCCATCTAAACAAGACATTGTAGGCATTTTGTGCAATTTAAATGGAATTTTGAACAGCTTTGTTTTGTTTTGTTTTTTACTTTTGTAATCAGTTCATATTAAGAAAACATTTGTGACTTTAATGTCATTCACAAGTATGAAGATATGGGTTTTTGCCTAGATCTGAACCCACTCCTCGACTGGCACTGGCACTATACAGGATTGCCATGAAAACCAACACACCACTAGTAGCATAAACCTGCCCTACTTCATGTTGGACTAATTGCCGTACAATCCCATTGTTAAGTGAACAATAATCCACCACTTGGTGAGGTAGGCTTGCAATGAAAATGCATATTTTATAAAAGGAATTATCATCAAAGGCCTGAGAAGATGCATTGCTGTGAGCACTTGGTTACCTCTCTCGAGCAAGCACTGTGGTTGCTTTTCTGACATCTCTTGCTTATGATTCATAATCAAAAGGCTCCATTTCCACTGTATTTGCACTAAAGATTCAAGATTGAGGACATGCTGTTCTACTTCTGCTGCAACTCTCTCTCCCTGAACTTACTTAGAGATTTCCCCACAATGCTGTGACAGGCACTGTTCCTGTTCCCTAGGCTTTGTTGAAGTAACACAGGGTTGTTGTACCCTAGACCATGGCCACTGTGGATTAGTTTGAAAAAATTGAGCTATGTGGAATTATTCCTTTGTGAATTCTGTCAAGAAGTTCTAAAAGATTGAACCAGGTTTCATGGGTGACAAGTTGATCAATTTAAGTGAATCCAAGGACTCAAAGACTACCTACAGAAACAATGGTGGCTGAAATTGATGAGGAAGATGAGAGAGGTGAAGGCAAGAGACCAGATGAGAGGCCCCAAGAAGGAGACACCACACAAAATATGTTGAGCTCATGTCCATTAGACACAGGCAGGAGTGCTGTTCCCTTAGGCAAGTTATTGCATAAATCCAGTAGTATCATGCTATTAAAACAAAGTGACTAATGTAAATAGAAATAGTTCTTTGAAGTAAAACAAAGAATGATAGAAATGCTAAAATAGTTTAAAAATAGAAACATATTTTATTATTTGAAAATATGGTTCTTAGAAATAGCACATGAAATTGAGACATAGAGCGGGACCGCCGAGATGGCTCAGTGGTCTAAAGCACCTGCTTAGACAACCACAGGGACTGCAATTCAAACCCCGGCACCACGTGCTGCAAGAGCCTCACCCTCAGGATAGGCTGAGTTGGCAATAATAATAATAATAATAATAATAATAATTCATTAATGATAAAATAATATAAAAATCTCAAACATATATAGAAAATTTATCACAGAAATTAGAAATTATGTTTATTTTAACTTCCATTTTACCATGTCTCTGTCTGATAGGTTGGCAAATATGTATTAAAGATTAATACTTGAGGTTATTGTTCTGGTTCTGGCGTATTTGGCTCTTTAACATTACAGCCACTCAACTAATCTTCAGGATTAATATTAAGGGACATATGTTAGCTCCTAAATTACTAAAATGAGTGGTCCTTATTGTCAGTGGACTGGACCTTATGTTTCTTAGCCTTTGTCTGTTTGTTTGTATTTATGAATTTAGGATAGGTTCTACAGGGCTTACAGGGTCTTACTATGTACACTGGACTCATAGTGATTTTCCTATTTTCAGCTGAGAGTACAGTCAAGCACCACCATGCCCAGTCTCAATGGCCATCTCCGTGTGCCCCCGAGGTGAAGCCAGCATAGTGAACCAAGGATCAAACCCTGGCACTTTGGTCCACTGAACTATCTATCTCACCCTAGAAACTTGCGATTCTTATTCTGATAAGCCTAAAAGGTTATTTCAATATTATTTGGGACAATGCTAACTTTTATGTCTAGTATCTTTCCTCTTCTTTCTTTTAGCCTATTCTTTATTCTTGGGTACCGTTTAAAAGATAGCTAATCAGTAATTGTTGTTTGTTTCATTTGTTTTTTTAATGAAGCATTTATGCTGTGCTATCTGAAGGTTTGCAGTAGTACGTGACATTCATAATAATAAATGTACATCTACATACAATAAGGTGAACTATAGCTCAGGAAACATTTTTTACAACAAAGAGGAAAATTATCTGCAAGATGTGATGGCAAGGCAAATTCTTTGTTTGTAAGTGTATGTGTGACAGACAGCATGTAGTAATTGTTACAAATTGCATGGAAGAAAATCTCTTATTTTAGATTTTTGCATTTTAATTTGTCATCATTTAAGAGTAAAGTCAACATATATCTAAATTGTCCTTGTTAAAAATAAATTAGAGAATTTACCATTTGCAGAACTCTCCTAAAAACGTGTCAAAGTAAATTCTCTACCGAAAACAAAAATAAGCTTGGAAGTAAAAGTTGGCTTCTCAGGGTGCTGAAATCCCCCATCAAAGCTGCTACCAGTGAAGAGCAGGGATGCACCACAACTAAAGCCAATTTTCGTTAGCAAACGTCAGGCGTTGAAGAGTTCACGGATTCTCCTTACCCTAAAAAATATGGTAGATTTAATTTTATGACACATTTATGCAGCTTCTGAGAGTTCCAGTATCCTGAAAATGTAACTGTATATATCTAGAAGCAAAAGATAGATTATTGGTTATGGGTCATAATTCTTTCTCAGATATATATATATATATATATCTATAGATAGATATATCTATAGATATATATATATAGATATATATATATAGATATAGATATAGATATAGATATAGATATAGATAGATATATTTTTTTGTCTTTTCAAGAGAAGGTCTCCTTATGCATTTCAGGTTAGCCTTGAGCTCACTTTTGTAGCCCAGGCTGGTCTTGAACTCACAATGATCCTCCTGCCTCAGTCTCAGTGTTTGGATTACAGGCGTATGCCACCACACCCAGCTATATTCTGCTATTTTAAAGAAATGATTGCATCTTATCACCCATTAAGTAAAGGCTGTCTGATGAACACCATGATCTGACAAAATCTAACATACATTTGATTCTGCTGTACTATTTGAAATATGTTTATGATAACTAATGACAAGCTGTGGTAACAAAAATTGTTGCAGAAATAAAAGCAAATAAATTATTTTCTCTACAAAGACAAAAGTCTTTTGCTGGAGGGCTCTCATGCTGTTAGCGTCAACCTTATGCAATTCGAAATTGTTTTCCTAAATGAGCATCATTCTCATAAAATACAGCTCATGGAATGAGATAAATATACATTTATTAATCTCCAGAAAGAAAAAAAAGTAATAATTTTGATCCAAAATATTGTCAGTAGGGCCTGCCTGATAGCTCAGTGGACTAAAGTGCTTGCTTAGGCAGAGCACAGGAACCATAGTTTGATCCTTGGGCTGCTGTGCCAGCCTGAAGCACGCTGGGAAGGTGATTGAGATTCGGGGTAGTGGTGCGTGTTTGTAATCCCAGCCCTTGGGAGGCTGAAAACAGGAGAAACACGATGAGTCTGATCTATGTAGTGAAATCCTGTACTAAATACAGGGGGGAAAATGGTGTCAGTAATGTAAATAATGGTTGTTAATCCAGTAAGTCTGAAATTGCAATATACTGAAAATAGCTTCGTCATTGGATAGTATATTCTCATTTTTAAGTACTGAGCAGGAGACTTGGGTAGCATACACTTGTTTGAAGATCATGATGGGAAAGCAGAAGTGACAATGAAAACCCATATGAGTTTTATTACCTCATGCCCGCACTCATGCATTGGTGACAACTAACAGGAACTAAAGGATTGCGCTTGTATATACATATGTAGTAATTATGAGTCAACCTGACATTTCATTTATAGCAGACTACACATAAAATCATTAACTAAAGAAAAGATAAAATCATGTTCAATATACTATGAAGAATGGGAGACATATGGAAGGGCTTAGGTAAAGGCCAGAGGGATAGCTCACGGGACTAAGTGTCTGTTAAGACAAGGGCAGGGACTGGGTTCCTTCCCCAGCACTACATGTCCTGCTGGCCCCACCCCTGGACATGCTGAGCCAGTGCCTGAGGCTGGGCTTGGTGGCGATTGCCTATAGTCGCAGCACTGGTAAGGGTGAAAATAAGATCACTGTACCAAATACAGAAAGAAAGAAAGAAAGAAAGAAAGAAAGAAAGAAAGAAAGAAAGAAAGAAAGAAAGAAAGAAAGAAAGAAAGAAAGAAAGAGAGAGAGAAAGGGAATTATGAATACCTAAAAAAGCAATGGATATTCACTGAAATACATGTTTTAGATAACACAACTAGTAATTCTACATTACGGAAGGTATAGTCATAAATAGTAAAACATAAAAATTTAAAAATTGATAATGCAGTTGCCCCTTAGTTATGCTGGAATGGCTGGCCAGATAGTTTAGCCGACTAAATCGCCTGCTTAGGCAGAGCACAGAGTCTGGGGTTCGATACCTGATGTGCCAGGCCGGCCCCGCCAGCAAGGTGTGCTGAGATGGTGAATGAGACTGGGCTTGTTGTAGCGCACCTGCAATGCCAGCTCTTTGGAAAGCTGAAAACAGGAGGATCACTACCTTCTGATCTGCATACTGAGATCCTGTAGACCCTGTATTAATACATTAAAAATAAAATAAAATAAAAATTAAGAAGTAAAAAAAAAAACAATTAAAAATTATGCTGGTAAGTCTGGCAAAAATGTTTGATCCTGTGATACATAGTAACTGCTTGTTTTAGCATCCAACACTGAAAACAGAGACATGCACATATGATTTCCGGAAGTTCTTTCATTAATTTATAAATCAAAAATGATTGGATATAATATTGAATAATCATACTTTGCAGAATTCATAAGGCTAATTGATTCTTATTTTCCAAAGATTAATCTTTTTACCTGGAGAATATTAACATGTTTACCAGGTTAAACATATACTTTAATATCTAAACTAAATGTACCAGAGTTCCCCTTCAAACAACCTTACTATTGAATTACATTTTGAATAACCCATTTGATCTTGTATTCATAATCATTTTATTATGAATGATTACATATATTTAATATAAACATAGTAAACGATCCACATAATTTTGAGCTACATGTTACATGTGAAATCTTTAAAAGTTCACACAAATGCTCCCCACCATTGCTTCCAAAAGATGTCATTAGTCTTTAAAAATGTTTTCCATTTTTTTATTTTTCTCAGTTTTCAAAATACTTCTTCGCTGAGCTGACTGGGTTCCTTTACAATCTTTCTGGGGCAACCAATTTTATAATGCATGTTCAGCAAATTTCTTTTTTGAATCTTCTGAAAAAGTAGCAGATATGGTAACAAAATCTTTCAGTTGCATTTTTTCTTTTTTCTTTTTCATTTCTCACACCAAAGAATCATAAAAATCATGAAGTATGAAACATTTTCTATTCATTTCACCTGTGGCCCATGGTACTTTTGAGCACCTGAACTTAGAAAACGTCCTTGTGGCTTGAGGTTTTGCTAGTGTGCCACGCTGAAGGCTTGAAGAGCTTTGTTATATTGCCGCAGTCTTCAAGGAAAAAAAAAAATAACTGTGGACTGCTTTTAAAAGTCAAATTTTAAAACTTTTAAACACATCTTGAGAAAAGTTGGACATGACCCAAAAAATAGTTCAAGGAGATTTAGAGATGCTGTGAAGTTATGCTGAAGTCACAAGAAACAATTAAGGGTTATTGGAAGAAACTTGCCATTCTCATTTTAATGCTAATGAACCAAGAAATATTAGGCTAAGAGAGTTAATCTGTATTCAGAGCATTCAGATGTATTAAATGAAAAAAGGTGCACATCTGATGCAACTTGCAAGTGCTGCATTCAGTAATTGTCACATCAACTGAATATTTATCTAATCAGCACTGCCAAATTTACCTTTCTCACTAAAACTGATTCTGTTTTTACCACATTATTTGTTGGCAATGTAGTCAAACTGAGGATTCCCCCCCTGAATTACTGGAAAAAAAAAATAAAAAAAAAAAAACCTATGATGACCTTACTTGTTGGGGATTTACAAAGTGGAAGAAAATCATTGTGTGATCATTTTAATAAGCAGTTATGTTTCTGTTGTAAGAACTAGCGGTTTTAAATATTTATGAATGTTAGACTTCTTTTTTCTTCAACTTAGCCTTACACTAGAAATCTGCATTTACATAATATTTTCAGAAACCTTGCTCATCCACAACACACATTTCACAATGTTAGACCCAACTACAATGATTTCTCTTGCTATCCTCTGTGTATTCCAGTATGAACTCACCAGACCTCATTCTCTTCATTTTTGAAATAATTTCAGTCTGTTTTCTTTGAACATATGTCATAAAGAATTTTTGTATTCTAATGTTAAAATGTGTAATAATGCTTACCAACTAGTTCTAGAGTGCTTACCTGCAAAATATCTATAGGGCATGGAAGACTGGTTTTCTTTAGATGTAAAATAATGAGCCTTCTTCAGGAGTCACAGCTCCCAACAATTTCTCAGACTGAAGCCATCTACATGTTTCTACACATGCAATTCACTTTTTTACAACAGAGATCAAATTTAATGAAATAAACATTCAGAACTCTTTGTGGTATGGCGTAAATTCTTTATTTCATCGTAGCATACTAAACCTTTTGCACACGTTGTCTGACCTTTTCTTAAAAGGGAAGAGGAATCACTCAGCTTGTCATTGGTTTATTTATATCATTTCCACTATATTTGTAAAAGTGTTGGCATTAATTTTATCCTCTTTGTGGTATGTGTGAGTGAAGAACTCCTGTAAAGGGTCAATGTAAAAGAAGTTCCAGAGAGAAGGTGGGCAGAAACAAGTGTGAGGGGGAAGGATAGCTAGTTTGGAGCTAAGGATGAGTATTAAAGATAGAGCCTACTTAGATTGGTAGGAAATAATTTTCAACTTAGGTTATAATGAACTACTAAGTTTTTAAAAAATGATCTTTTTAAAACGTGAAGAGGCCTGCCTTCTCTTTTAGCAAGAATATTGCATTAATAATTGTCAACCTGCAATTAGAGGAAGAGCAGGCTTTCAAATCTTACAACTCTTCTCTAAAACGTTGGCACATGAAAAGAAGTGCCCTGGACAGATGGAAAATTAGCATGTCATAAAAATCTGTAATAGATTGGCTGTTGCTGTCAATCTCATGGAAGTAATTACATCACAATCACTTTTTCTGAAAGTTACCACAGACATGCAAGGGAAAATATTACATATAGAAGACAATAATAGGAATCAGTATCTTTCAACATAGTTTTTAATCTTTCAAATCCCTTTGCTCATACAAAGACCTGTATATGTGTGTATCTATGTGTGTATCTGTGTGTTTACAGATAGAATGTATTGAACTGAACTGTGGTGATTATTGAGGTAACATTCTCTGAACTACTTGGGAAAGTGGACAGGCCTTGTTTCCTGTGGCAAATTCCCCTAAGAACTAGATGCTTGGACTCAAGGAGGCCTATGGAGGGTGAATTTGATAGAACTGTTAAAAAAGGGGCATTGAAACTCCTTGAGCAGACTGACTGACATGCTTACTGCCTAAAGAGAAATAATAATTGATTAACAGAGAGAAAACAAGCTTGTTTTGTTAATGCTCACCATAATGAGATTCTGTTCCTACAAACAGATTTAGTTCACTAAAGCCTCTGTCAAGGGAAGAACTATTGACACTTTGGGTCAGATAATTAGTTCCATATTGTGTAATCTGTCTTGTACATTGTAGGATGTGAAGCAGGAGAGTGAGCCCCTCCCCTATAGATATCAATAGTACCACTCATTGCCTCTTGTAGCAACCAAAATTGACTACAGACATTGCAAATTATTATGACAGAAGAATTTCCTGTAATTTACTTTCTCACATTGCTCATAAAGTTATCACCTGGCTGCATGAAATACATAACATTTCATCTGGCATTTATAGTTTAGCTAGTTTCATAGAAACAAATGGTCTCCATATGAAAATGAGGAACTCAAAACTAACTAGCTAAGTACAGAGTAGAGCTTTGAGAACTCACTTGAAAAATGAAAGAAGGAGGAAGTTAATATTTGAAAAGTTTCTTCCCACAGATCATGAATGTTTGCATATGTAAAAGAATATGTTCATTACAATTTGAAATGCATGAACTCTTCCATTTAAAACTACAAAAAATAAAATTTGTGATATTAAGTTTCTTTGGATATAACATAGTTTTGGAGCATGATGACCTTTTCAGTAATTAAAACATTTTGTGTAGCTAAAAAGTAAGATGATGTGAAGGTTGAAGTTGTTCAGCCTCGTCAAACTAACCCATTAGTAATCCGTTCAGTGTTTTTGGAATTAGAAAAGGATACAAATGAAAACCTTGGTATTTATATAAAATATAGACTCACAGTGTATGCAAACAATGATATATAATATGTGTATGTTATATATACAAACAATATCCAAACATCTAACTTGTGTTTAAGCTTATGAGCACTGATTCTGTCACTGAGACTGAGATATTCTGTTTTTTTTTATATGAATATCATGTACAATGTCTGAAAATACAAGGATAGGTTGTCTATGCAAATGGATGTCACTGGATTCTGCCTAATGCAGGTGAACATTTCTTCAAAATTACTAATTTTTATAGAATTTATCCACAACAAATACTATTTTCTATTTTATCCCTACATTTCTATGAGAATATCTGTCAAATATATGATTGGAAGTTGCTCAATTGCAGTTAAGATCCTGTTTGCCTAGACAGTGAATACACCCCAATGGCCATTAGCAGGGCATTCCTAGACACGGGTAGGATTTTAAAATTGAAATATGAATATGTATGCCACATTTTAACACAGAATTTCTTACTCTTTAAATCTGTGTAAAATTAAGATATGTGGCCTGTGACAATTGCGATTGAAAATAGTTACTCATGTATATGTAGTATGGGAGTAAAGCTCTATTTAAAATAAAACATTGAAACAGCTTATAATAAATATGTCATTTTTTATAACTTTACCATTCCTCGTCTAGTCAGAAGTGAAACGCTCTGAATCATTATGCTCACCACAAGGAAATTCCCACTTCGCGCTAGACTTCAGCTTCCATATGTCCCTATGGTGGCGCCTCTCAGAGTGTTGATGAGTGAGGAGGTAGCTCCTCACTCACTGTCGCATTATTCCCCTGCCATTTGAGATGCTCTATCTTGGGACGCCAGGGCCTCCTCTTCAGTTCCTGTTTCCAAAGGCATATTTAAAGATTTTATTTATTTTTTTTCTTTTACTACTGTAACATATGGGAAAGATGTTGATTTGATTTTTTTTCTGTTCAATCAGTGTTATCTTCTGTAACTTTAGCTTTCTGATTTTCTGTATGAATATCTTATTCCTTCTCTTATTGCTAATGTGGCAACAAGGACAAAGCTAATCATTGATATTTCAAAATTAAGTTTTAGAAAAATTTTCCTACTTTTTGTGATTAGAAGTGAAAGTCTATATAGAGAGTGAATGGCAAAATAAGAAAAAAACATATACATGTATATGTGTATGTTTGTAAATAATACAAATATATTCTCATGTTGGAAATATTAACCATATACATTTTTAAAGGTGTACTTTTTAATTTACTTACGTATTTTTTTTTCTTTTTTTTTTTTTTTTTTTTTTTTTTTTTTTTTTTTTTTTTTTTTTTTTTTTTTTTTTTTTTGTCTTTTTGAGACAGGGTTTTGCTATGCAGTTGAGGCTGGTCCTGAGCTCACTTTTGTAGCCCAGGCTGGTCTTGAACTCTCACCAATCCTCCTGCCTCAGCCTCCCGAGTGCTGGGATTACAGGCGTGAGCCACCACGCCCGGCTTCTTACGTATTTTTTTGAATTGCAAATTGAACTCAGTATCTCACGCTTGCCAAGCACGTGCTGTGCCCTGAGCTCTATCTTGACACTGAAGATTTATTCTCAATTTATTTTAAAAAGTTGTTTCTGAAGTTATTTGGGAGACATTTAGATGAGAGAAAGAGTGTTTTAACATGGGATAGAAAGTAAATTGTAGAATAGCCTTATAAATTAACTTAGGCTTTTTGTTTCTTTTATGAAGTCTCCTGTAAATATATTGTGTAGGGAACATGAAAATATTACTATTGATGAGCATAGGTTTTCTTAGAATGTAATTCTTAGCTTCTAATGTCAGTGAATAGAATTAAACTCAGGAAGACTAAAAAATCAAAAAATATGCAATTATCAAGTGAGACCTGGTGATGCAGGCCTAACCCTACCACGTGGACTCTCAGACAGTAAGATGGCTGTAACTTTAAGGCCAGTGAGGGAAATGTAGTGAATTTGAGATCAGCCTTGACCCACAGTGAGACTCTCTCATAATCGAACAAGCCAAACAAATAAAAAGTATAAGTATCACAGTTCGTGTTTCCATAAGCAATGGGGATAAAATTGACCATTAAAATAGAAAATTGACAAATCATGTCAGTTCAAATGACGAATTAAGAAAATATTATGTGTGTTTAAATACTATTTATGTTGTATAACTGTGTATAGGTATGTAAATATTAGACAGTTACAAGCAAAACAAAGTATTTTCTAAATTTCACAGCTTGATTCCATTACTGCCTAAGTATGTTTCTAGCTAAACCCCATTTTATGTTAGATGTTAATTTCCATTTTCTGTTTAACTTGTAGACACTTAAATTAATAGAACGGGCCAAGCTAAGGGCATATTTGCAATTTTCTTTTGAAGAAAGTGGTGTTAAAGTAGGAACATATTTAAAGAATGAAGCAAGCCAGAGGAATTGCTTTCATTTTGTAAGATTCAGCTAATTAAAGCAATTTGAAGGTCACCGACACAGATACCAAGTTGATACTAACACGTAGATATGCAGTACTCACAATACTCGCGACTACTTTAGAAACATGAAAAGTAAACTCTAAAAACTCTACAGTCAGTTCCAGAAAACGAATATATTGAAAAACCAGCTTTCCTGAGGGGGGAAATAAATAACTTCACGCTGTTTTCCTGATTACGTGAGGTTCATCTAATAGTCTCTCTCTCTCTCCATCCCTCCCTCCCTCCCTCCCTCTCTCTCTCCCCCTCTCTGTCTCTCTTCCCCCCTTCTCTGTCACACACACACACACACCAAGAGAGCATAGTTGCATTTATACAATCATATTTTAACCAATGATATAGCCAAAATTATAAATTTTCTGAAAGTTAATGATAATAATACTCTCTAATTTGTTGTTAATAAAGTGCATTATCTGAGCTTCTCTGAAGGTAAAACAAAGACTATGACTTGAATTTCACAAAAATTAGTATTTATGAATTAATATAAGATATATTTATGTAGAATTTTATCTTTGTATGTTGAAACTCACTGAGATTCTCAAATTCAATGGAGAAAATATTTTTCTGCATCACATGTTGAGCCCTACTTATTTTACATACAATGTACCACCTTTATCAATTTTACCTGAAGATTCCTGATTTTCTTCTTTTGTTGCCATAATTCCTACAGAATAGAAAGTTTGTGAGGAGTGAAAGCCACCCTTAGCTGCAATATTTGGCTGTGCTTAATGCGAATCCACTTGGTAATGCTAACCCTGTCAGGAATACAGCCTGGTTTGGGAGGAAGGTATAATCCTGTCATACATGGCCTCAAAATATCAGCATTTGAGAAAAATCTACTCCGTGGCTGAGGATAGGTTGGCTCCTCTCCCTAGATACCTTTTTGACTCAGTCACATCTGCTCCATTGTAGAACTATGATAAAAACTGTCCTACATTGAAACATAGAAGGAACAAATAGAGACATTATAGCTAACTATAATATTTGCTGACAATGTACGAGATCAGAATAGTTAAAAAGTGTCCATAGACTCTAAATGTATTTGTTGGCAGTTCTCAAAAATATTGAAAGAAGTACGAATGTACCTTTATATAAATGAATCATCATTATCAGGGAATAAAATGTTTCACAGAATTTATATCTGGAATGGAAGTCATTTTCCTAACTATAAAAGCGAACATTTTTGTCATAAAGAAATGAATCAATTTTATCAGTTAAATTTAGAACTGGAAGTGCCTACAATATACGTGTATGTTCTGGGCCTCTATAGCCTCCTATTACTTATAGGAGATTACCCTGTTGATTATGCCCAGAGAAGGATGGGTTTTTAAAGACTCAGCCCTAGAACTGGCTTTTTTAAAATACATGAGTCAGGCTGTAGCTGACATGACTCATAAAAGCACTGCGAATGGCATGTGGATTAGCACTATTCTCCTGCCAGGGGCCACTGAAGAGAGCACCACCCAGGAAGCCCCAGCTGGAGCTGTGGAGCTCTGATGTGAGACAATACTGATGCCAACGATAAGGATTCTTCCCCAAAATGAGTAAATCTCTTCAACCACAGCCTATTTCTGGTCTCTTTTGTTCTTGATGTAATATTTTGTTTCTCCCTTTATGAGCCCAGCCTCAGAAATTATCCCCATCAACCACATGTGGCCTGTTCACCCCATTATTCAAGTATTTATTAAAATTAAAAGGAAGACTAGGCTTAAAGAAGGTGAACAGCAACTTCTAGGGTTCAGGTGAAAGATCTTTAGTGTTTCACATAAAATATCCTTCTTGGATTATTATATGTTTGTAGTACATCAATGCCTACGTGCCCTGTGTGGAGCTGGGCCGTGTGCACAGATATTTTTGTTCTGTTTCTTCCCTGGCCCCTCCCCTCTGTCTGCCCCTCCACTCTTCTGTTGATCCTTATGCTATGAGATTCATCTCCCTACTTCCTTCCTATCATCTGTCTTTGACTTTGTTCTTTATAATTTAGAAGTGTCATACAAGACTAGCCATGTAGGATGTTCTTACTGCTTCTAATAGAACTCCCAATTTTTTTAACACAGCAAATTGAATCATAATGTCCTTGCTCTGTCTTTTCCTTTAAAAACTTACCAGCCCAGGTTGGCCAAATAGCTCAGTGGATTAAAGTGCCCGCAAGCACGCACAGGAGCTGAGGGTTTGATCTATGGGCCTGCCATACCGACTCCATTTCTGGTGTGTGCCAAGATGGCGATTGAGACTGGGTATGGTGGCACCTTCCGGTAATCCCAGCTTTTGGGAGGCTGTAAACAGGCAGATCACTGCGAGTCTCATCTGGTAGTGAGACACTGAACACATCCCTAAAATACAAAATAAACAAATAAATATAAAAAACTTAACAGTCCTAAAATAGAAAACATTTGAGAAAAAAAAGGCTTCAATTAGTACTAAATTTTTCCCATTTAGAATTATGTTAAACATTGGATTGCCATAGATAGATTTTATCAAATTGAGGTAGAGGGCATTTATTCAAATTTTCTGTGGTACCTTGATCATGAAAGAATGTTGGACTTTGTCAAAAGCCTTTTCTGCATCAATCAAGATGATCATATGGTTTTTGAATTTGGCTCTATTGGTATAGTGTATTACATCTATGGATTTGTATATGTTGAACCATCCTTGCATTCCTGGGATGAATCCTCCTTAATTGTGATGTATAATCTTCATAATGATTTGCTGTAAAGTTTAACTATGAGGCATATAAAGTAAAGCCAGATAACTATGCTGAGCTATAAAATGCTCAAGTCAACAGCTTCTGACAATGCCAGCTATGCCGATAACCCACTACTATTGTGGAATATGGGACTATGCATACAACTACTTTCTGGGTTTTTTTTTTTTTTTTTTTTTTTTTTTTTTTTTTTTTTTTTTTTTTTTTTTTTTTTTTTTTTTTTTTTTTTTTTTTTTTTTTTTTTTTTTTTTTTTTTTTTTTTTTTTTTTTTTTGAGACAGGGTCTCACTATGCAGTTCAGGCTGGCCTTGAACTCACTTTTGTAGCCCAGGCTGGTCCTGAACTCGCACTGATCCTCCTGCCTCAGTCTCCCAAGTGCTGGGATTACAGGCGTACATCACCACACCCAGCTTACAAGTACTTTCTCTTGGCTCAATGAGAAGTATTTGCGCCAGTAGTGCTCAGAAAAGGTACCATGTCTGCATCTTGTATTCTGAACAACTACTGTGAAGACAATATGCATTGTATTAATTATTGTGGCTATCCTACTAACACATCTTGAAACTGTTTCTTTATTATTTCTTATTAAAAGTAATAAAATCATAAAGAAAAAAAAGAAAAGAAAACGAAAGGATCTCATGCTTGGGAACAGTGAGATAGCTCAGTGGACTAAGAGCCTTCTTAGGCAAACACAGAGATCATGGATGTTTC
>PVJA010006322.1:36333-74015 GCA_004027025.1 Myocastor coypus
AAAAAAAAAAAAAAAAAAAAAAAAAAAAAAAAAAAAAAAAAAAAAAAAAAAAAAAAAAAAAAAAAAAAAAAAAAAAAAAAAAAAACATGCTTATATGCTACCTACTCAGTTAATCCAAGGCAACAGCTTCAGCTCCCAACCTGAACTTAATAACATATGAAGAATACTTTTCACATGAATACACATATTCACAGGTTTTGAGGATTAACTTATTTTAAGAGAATGCATTATTGTGCCTAAAACTGACAGCACATCATTTTTACCGATATTCCCCAATTTATAAAGTAATCCTCAAACTGACTCTTAATTATTTTTTCTTCCCCATTCTGTGCATGCTACACTACTGAAAATTCTATTATAATTATTAATATCATTATTTCTATTATCAAGTACTCAAACTCTATAAAATCCCATCTAAGAAATTGGGATTTGAGAACCAAACATCAAAATTCATGGATAATTTATATATTTTGATCTATTTTATATCTTTCATGTACAATTGACCAAGTGAAGAAAAAAGCAAAAGAGAAAGCAAGGATAAATAAAAAAATATAAATTAGTATCTCACAATAACATAAACTTATATATGGAAATGTAAAAAAAATTAAATATTCTTGCTATCAGAAATAGAGAAAAATTATGTGATACTTGCAATAAAGCAATAAATTATATAAGGAAATAATTTAACATCTTATTTGTGTTACAATAGTATTTTTATTAGGTAAAAATACTTGCAAACAAAACACTTTACATTCCATAAATAGTTAATATGAGAACCCCAAAATACATGGAAATTAAACAACACCCTTCTCAGAAACCAGTGGGTTACAGATAAAATTAAATAAAAAATTTTAAAAAATCTACAATTTTATGAAAATTCAAACACAACTTTCCAGAAATTATGGGAAGAAATGAACGCAGTTCTTAGAGGAAAGTTTATAGCTCTGAACTGACACATTAAGAAGACAGAATGGGAACAAATAAATACTCTACTGCAACACCTAAACCAACTAGAAATGGAAAAGCAAACAAAATCAAAAGCCCAAAGACGGGAGGAAATTATAAAGATTAGAGCAGAAATTAATTCAATGGAGACAAAGTAAACAATATAAGGAATTAACGAATCAAAAAGCTGGTTCTTTGAGAGATTAAATAAAATTGATAAACCCTCTGCTAACCTCATCAAAAAGAGGAAAGAAAGGACTCAAATTCAAGCAATAAGGAATGAAAAGGGTAAATTTACTACAGACCCAGCAGAGATACAGAGGATCATAAATAGCTACTTTAAGAATCTTTATACTCATAGAACTGAAGACCCAGAAGAAATGGACAGATTCCTAGAAAAGTAAAATTACCAAAACTGAATCAAGAAAATCTAAGAAATCTCAATAACCCAATAACAGCCAATGAAATATAAAATGTAATAAAAAGTCTATCGACAAAGAAAAGTCCAGGATGTGATGAATTCACCACTGAATACTACAAGAAATTTATAGAAGACATAAGCCCAATACTTCTCAAACTCTTCAATGAAATTGAAAAGGAAGCAATCCTCCAAAATCATTGCTAGAGGTAAGTATTACACTGATACCAAAACCAGAGAGAGATGCAACTATAAAGGAAAACTACAGACCAATTTCTCTCATGAACATAGATACAAAAATTCTCAATAAAATCCTCACCAGTTTAATACAACAAATCATATAGAAAACAATACACCATGAAAAGGATGTAAAGATGGTTCAATATGGGCAAACCTATAAATGTAATACATAATATCAGTTGAGCCAAAGCCCAAAATCATATAATAGTCTTGATTGGTGTAGAAAAGGCTTTTGACAAATTCCAACACTCATTCATATTCCAAGTCCTGCAGAAACTTGGAATAGAGGGCCTCTACCTCAAGCTGATAAAAGCCACCTATGACAAATCAACAGGTACATAACTCAAAATGGAGAAAAACTAGAAACATTTACTCTCAAATCTGGTACAAGACAAGGTTGTCCTCTGTCACCACTCCTATTTAATATAGTTCTAGAATCATTAGCTATAGCCATTAGGCAAGAGAGAGAATGAAAAAAAAAATAAGTAAAGAAGTTAAATTAACATTATTTTCAGATGACATGCTACTTTATTTAGAAGACCCAAAAATTCCACCAACTAGATACTAGAATTAATACACAAATTCAATAGCATAGCAGGTTACAAAGTCAACACACAATAGTCAAAGGTATCCCTCTATATGGATAGCAAACACACTGAGAGGGAAATTAGAGCTACAATAACTTTTATGATGGCACTGAAGAAAATGAAATACTTGCGTATTAACCTAACTAAAGAATCAAAAGATCTATTCAATCAAAACTATACTTCTCTGAAATAAGAGATCCTAGAAGATTTCAGAAACTGAAAGATACTCCCTGCTCCTGGATAGGAAGAACCAAAATTGTGAAGATGGCCATACTCCCTAAACTGTTATACAGATTTAATGCAATTCCTATCAAAATCCCATCAACATACCTCACAGAATTGGAAAAGTCATTCCTAGCATTTATATGTTATATGTTATATGTTATATGTTTCCTGGAATAAAGATTGCCTCTTTAATAAAAGGGGCTGGAAAAACTGGCTCTCTCTACACCAAAAACTAAAACTTGACCCAGGCTTACCACAATGCACTAAACTAAAGTCGAAATGGATTAAAGATCTAAATATTAGAATAGAAATATTAAATCTTCTGGAAGAGAAAGTGGAAGAAATCTTGACAACATTGGGGTAGGCAAAGAGTCCATGGACAAAGATCAATATTTGACACTTGAAAATATCAACAAAAGGCCGCATGCAGCAAAGTTTTTTTCACATCAAAAGGAATTACCAACAGAGGAAAAAGAAAACTCACAAATTTTGAAAAAATTTTAACTAATTAGTGGTCAGAAAAGCATCTTCTAATTAGAATTTATAAAGAATTAAAAAACATTAGGATCCCAAAATTGAGAGACCCAATCCAGAAATGGGCAACTGAGATGAACACACACTTCTCAGAGAAAGAAATACAGCAAACCTGTAAATACATGAAGAAATGCTCCACATCACCAGCCATCCGTGAAATGCAAATCAAAACAATACTTAGATACTATCTCACTCCAGAAAGAATGGCTACTGTAAAGAAATCAACCAACAACACATGTTAGAGAAGCTGTAGGGAAAAAGGAACTCTTCTCCACTGCTGGTGGGAATGCAGACTGGTGCAACCATTATGAAAAGCAGTGGGGAGGCTCCTTAAAAAATGAGAGCTGGGAATCCCATTCAATCTAGCTATCCCCCTACTGCGAATTTTCCCAGAACTGCAAACATCATACCATAGTGATATCTGTGCGCCTATGTTTATGACAGCCCAATTTGCAATAAGCAAATCTTAGAAACAATGAGCATGCCCATCATCTGAAGAATGGTTGAAAAAGATGTGGTATTTTTATAAAATGGAATATTACCCAGCTGTAAAGAATGTTAAACTAGAAAACTTCATATATAAATGGATTTATCTTGAACATGTACTTATAAGTGAAATAAACCAGACTACATGTGTAAATATTGTACAATTTCTATAGTGTAAAAACTCAAAAAAAGAAAAAAATGGAAAGGCATAACATGTATGAATGGAAATCAAGGACTTAAGGGTTAAATAATGAAGTGACTTAAGCAAAAAAAAAAAAAAAAAAATAGGAACATGGCAGGGGCAAACCACGCACTTATATACCCAGGATGAATTAGATAATGGTCCTAAAAAACCTCAAGAAAATTTTTGACACTGATGATAGTTATATGAAACACTAAACCTATGTTTGGAATGCCTGTCATTCTGGTCTTTTAGATGTGTGCTGCTTCTAATGGAATTTCAGTTACTGTTGTAGTCTCTCTCAAGTAAATGGTTGGTTTACAAGAAAACAAAAAATGGTTTTAAATGAGAGTAAGAGACTAGGGAAAATGCCGAAGGATGGACAGGCTGAAATTTGGTACGTTTATATTTTTAAATATCTGTGTAAAAATGTGCAACTGTTTTTATCACATTCCATAGAGCTTTATTAGAATATCAATGATTTATGGAAAATTCCAATTCCAAGTTAAGTCTATGATATTTGATATTCAGAAAGACAGTGATATAAAGATCAAACACCCATGTTTTAGAGTAATAGTAACAGTAAGTTTTTCTTTTGGATGTCTAAGAATATAAGTTTAAAAACCAAAAATTAAAGGGAAAAAAAAGAAGGGTTACAAGGATAACCAATATTTTGGCCCTACCCTTTCAAGGTCTGTGAGGACTCTAGACAGAACAGAACCTGTGCTGCAATATCCTATAACGCACTGGTTTCCCAAATTTTCTGTTCAAGGATATTAAGGGACCACAGAAGAAAGGGATTAAAGGCATACAGTGTGCCTAAGGTGAGTCTCCTAGAGAGAAAACATTCTCTCAGGCTTTCACAGAGAGCAAACTGTTCAAGCAATGGCCATGACTCACCCTGATGGTTGACACTGATAACAGTTCTGCAAACACTGTATATGGTTCCAAAGTAAATCCTGAGGGGATTTGAGTTACTTTGCAAGATACAAAAAGTACATCTTTGGTTATACAGGTCTTGCTTTAAATTACCCTTAACCAGCCAGCAGAAAAGTTTAAACATGACGCATAAAACATTAGAGTAGTTTAGTATGCTGAGCTGTAAATGGCTCAAATCTACAGCTTCCAACATTGCCAGTTGTTAAAAAAAAAAAAAAATATATATATATATATATATATATACATCATATACATATATATGTATATATATATATGTATTGTATTCTCTTAAATTTGCTTTATCATATAATTTATTGACTATAGTTATCAATGTTGCTTAGTTTTTGTCAGACAACTTTAATGCGTACAAATTTTTGGCAGTAAAGGATGTAGTTGGGATGATAAAAATGATTTTTTAATTTTTATTTATGTATTTGTTTATTTGTTTATTTTAGTCTTCTTGAGACAGGGTCTTGCTATGCAGTTCTGGCTGGCCTGGAGCTCACTTTTGTAGCCCAGGCTCGTCTCAAACTCACACCAATCCTCTTGCCTCAGCCTCCTAAGTGCTGGGATTATAGGCATGCGCCATTATGCTCAGCAAAAGGATAATTGTTAAATGTTGCTGTTTTCTTTCTTTCTTTTTAATTTCTATTATAATTTTTTTTTTCATTTTTTTTTAGGGAAAGGCTTACAAGGTGTTCAATGTCTCCCTACTAGATGGGACTCCTAGTGATCTGCCTGTTTACAGCCTCCCAAGAGCTGGGATTACAGGTGCACGCCACCACACCCAGTCTCAAGTGCCATATCAGTGTGCCCCAAGGGTGGGGCTGGCTTTGCAGGCTTGAGAATCAGACTCCAGGTCCCTGAAACTGTTTACAGCCACTTTGATCACCTGAACAGTTTGGTTGATCCCCATATGGTGTTTGCAACTCCAGACTCGAATCCAAATAGTCTGATCATACCGTGCTATTTTATGGCTTTTCTGAAACATCAGGTATTAGTTTTGCTTGTTGTTACATCACTGTAAGAATTTATTTCCTTATTCCATTCCTGTGCTATTCAAAGACATTGATAGAATAATTTGAAGAAAATGAAATATGTACATATTAACTGAAAAGTAAGAAATGTCTAGACAAATTAATGTGCCAGTTTTTATTTTATGGAAAAAAGGTACAGCAAGTTATTATAACAAAACAATAAGAAAATAACCATAGCTAATACACATTACATGTTATCTTTAAAGTGGTTGCTCAGAGTCTAAGATAAAACCATAAAAATTGCACCAATCATTGTTAACACAAAACTTCATTTTCCACAAGCTAAGAAATACTAATATTAAAACTGACTACTATTACATCTTTTCCCTTTTCCCTACTATCCTTGTTCCCCCCCCACTCTATTTCTTTCTACTTTTTGAACAATGTCTTCTTATTTAACAATATTTATTGTACATTTTAATTATATTTACTCTTTCAGTTTACCATATTTACAAATATTAGTCAGATTTATTTCATTTTTGAGTGCTTCACTTATCAATTTGCATTCATTTATCCATAAAAACCTCAAACATAATTTATAGCTCAGTAGTACTCCATTGTATAAAAATACCACAACAGTTTTATTCATTCCTTGATTGATGGTATTTGTATTGTTGCCAATATTTAGCTACTACAGATTGAGATGTTATAGAGATAGGTGCACATATTTCACTGTGGTATGATGTGTTTAATTTTTCTGAGAGGATATGGAGAAGCGGAATGGTCGATTTGAATGAGAACGCTATTTCTAATCTTTAGAGGGATCTCCACACTGATTTACACCATGGTTTAATAAGTTTCCACTGCCCACCCCAATTGTTGAAAATGTTTTTTTTTTTTTTTTTTTTTTTTTTTCCACAGCCTCTCCAGCATCTTTCATCCATTGACTTCTTGATGATGTTCTTCTTTATGGTTTGACATGGAATCTCAGTGTCATTTTAATTTGAATCTCTCTAAGAACCAGGGGTGTTGAACTTTTTTTCATACATTTATTTGCCGTTTGTATTTCTTCATCTGAGAGGTGCATGTTCCTTTCAGATCCCCATTTTTAGATTGAGTCTTTGAAATTGGGGGCATCCACTTATTTTTTCAGTGCTTTTTTAAATTCTTTCTCTGAAGGACAGTTGGCACAATGTTTTTTCCTACTCTGTGGTTTGCCTTTGCAATGGGGTGGAGATTTTTTTTTAAACTGGGAAAAAAGCTATTTAGAGAGATATTAGTTGTTGCTTCTTTGCAGTCACAGATTTCTGCTTGGAGCATGATTCTGTGGCCATTTGCAGCCGCATCACAGCCCAGCTCGGCTGTCTGTGTCTCAGTCTCAGCAGCACACGAAGGCAGAGGGCATCGAGTGGGTGCTGCAACCTTCTGCACGTCTGCACTGCCGTGTTTTTCCAGATCACTTTTGTTGTTAGTGTGTGTATGGTGCATAATGTTTCCATTCCTTGTGGGAAGTTAGTTGAGATCCATAATATATTTTCTTTTCTCATGTCTTTTCCTTTATGTCAGCTGCCTCTCCATCCATCTCTTGACCCCATTTATTTATTTTGTACATGGTTGGAGTACATAATTAATGTTTACATAGAATTTTAAGCTGGCGTAGACTCAAGAATTTTTGTGTACAGTAATAGTTAAACAAATAGAAAAAACCTGATGTTCATGTGTTTTAAAAAATATTTTATTACTCTGCTCACCAATTTGAACATATTTTAAAGGAATAAAATCATACATAAAATGAGTGTTATGCTTAGATTGTTTATTAGTAAAACTTTGAAATGACAGAATAAACATGATCCAAGGTGAAAATGAGGCCAAATCAAGATGTTGTGGATATCTAGTTAGCAAATATAACCATTATACAAATCATTACTTGGATTTTAGTACTAATGCATTTATAATATTTCTAAACCTCCATTCAAGGAGTAATATTTGCGACTGGTCTAATTTGTAAGATCGTTTTCTTTAAATATAGTCCAAGTTCATGGAATACAATATTTTACCATGATTATTTGAACCATTTTACGGTTTATAGGCATTTACTTTCTCTTTATTGTATACTAAAAATGTTGCTGACTCATTAATTATGATGGTTTGTGTCTAGTTTGTCCCTCCAAAGCCTCGTGAAATCATGGGGAGGGGACATCTAGAGTTTGAGATTGACTCATGATCCACTCGGATTATGGGTTTTGATACTGATGAGATTAGATTATGGATTTTAGTACTGATGGGATTGTGAATTTTAGTACTGCTGGGATTATGGATATAAATGTTACACCCAGCCTGAGGCTAAGAGCTTGAATGCAATATAATAGAGACAGAGAGATAGACTGTCTCCTGGTTGCCATTGCTGCTGTTCCACTGCCATGAATTGCTGCCCTCTGCTACATGCCAGTCTGCCTTGGAGCCAGCTGAGTATGGACAGAAGCCTCAAGTAACTAGGAGCTAAATAAATCTTTCTTCCCTTCATTTTGGATGTCAGGTATTTGTTCCAGAAACAAGAGAAAAGTGACTAAGACATGAATATAATCCAATTAGTTAGACATAACAATAAATTATTTAATTCATTTACATTCCTTCATTGAACTATTCTTAGCTGACATTTTTGTAATGTCTACATTGACTGAAATATAAATATCTGTACTGATAACACTATGTACACCTTTCTATGCACTGTACACACACAAAAAAGAAATCATTCTTCCATGAATCCCAGTGAAATCTGTACAAAATGGTTCAGAAACAGAACAGAAATATATCAGGACAGTCCAATGGACAAGATGCAACCTCCTGATAGTCTCTGTATCTGTACTAAGAGAGAGGTTTGAGAAGATTTAACCTCTGAAACTTACTGACAGATGGCTCAGGCTGAAACTTAGCTAGATTACCAGAAGCAATTCTCTGGTAATACCGCCTATATCCCAAATGGTAAGTTTAAGGTAGCAAGAGAATTATGCTTTTCTATAAGACCCAAACAATCTGGAAAGAGACCTTCATGCTTTGAACACTGTTCATTAGCAATGTCTTTCCATTTGTTTTGGTTTCTTGATTTCCTTTTGTTATTCATAATGACTGAAGCTATGTGTCTTAACACTGACTTGCTGTGCCTTTCTGCAGCTGGAAGATTTTTATGCAATGTCTATTGGTGGTGTTAATATTGACCCATTTGTCTAAAATATAGTTGGTACATATTGAAAGGAGACAAACACAGAGAAAATTCCCTTTTTTAAAAAAATGTATTTAGTGCAGGGTCCAGAGGGCCTCACTGATATCCGACTCGTAGTGACCCTCCTATTTTCAGCCTTCCAAGCACTGGGCTTACAGGTATGCACCAGCACGGTGAGCCTTAGTTGCTACCTCAGCATGTACAATCCCAGTCCCAGCATCTGTCTAAGCCCGCACTTTAGACTGCTGAGTTATTTGGTTGGCCCGAGAAACTTCAGTTTTTGCTTAAAATTTTCATCAACATCTATCAATTTCTGCAGTAACTTCAATTGTGAAAAAACTATTAAGTATAATGTATTCATTTATTTGATCCACCCTGATATACAAAGATGATATTTTCAAGATTGATGAACATACCTCTGTGAGAAACATCTACATTAACTGAGAGTATTCTTTTACAGTCTTTCTGATCCTTAGATATTTGATACCAATTCTGTGATGAGATTAATGATGTTTTGAGATTTTTTTTCCTAAAAAGGAAAACTGTTGTATTAATATCAAACTCTTAGTTTTTTTTTTTGTTTTTTTTTTTGTTTGTTTGTTTTTCTTAACAATATGTTTATGGCCTAAAATATTCTTAATCTCTATATTGTCACATGACACTGTTATTCATTGTATGGTAGATGTGTACACAGATTATTCGAGGACATGAACTCTTCCAGGAAAATAAGTGATGGAATTGAGTAAAGCTAAATCTCCAGATTTCGTGTGATCAAAAGGGAAGGGCAAGAAGTAAACACTGATTTCACACAGCAGAGTGTGGTGAGAATAGAAGACCTACAACCATTTAAAGGATGAAAGACTGATAGTAAATCATGAGATCTTTGTTAAACACCACTCTCTGATTTAAAATGCGATGAAATAAAATTAGGGCCAGTTTAATTTTTAGGTTGTATTTTTTTTCCCTGTATGGCATACTTTTATGTAGGCTTTTGAAATTTTTATTGTTTGCTATAACCACCCTTTAGAAACTGATTCAAGTATAAATGGAATATCAGATAAACAATATGAATATAATAAAATTGGAGAAAGAAAGTTATGGCCCTCTGACTGAGGGTAGATGAGTATTTCTTATATAAAGCAAAAGCACATAAAGAGCTTTAGCATCTTTCTTTTAAGGGTATACTGACTTGGCATGAACTACAATATGCCCATGGCTGAAAGCTATTAATGGAAATAAATTTAAAAATGAAATGTCCTTTTAAATAACATTCTTGACTTATTTCCTGTTGCTATCCTTGTAAAAGATACTTGGAATGAATGAAAGAGCCTGCTATAAAAACTAAAGATGTTTTTAAAAACAAGCGTGACAAGGTTGAAGAACTAAAAATATTTGCTGATGAATAGGTAGGTGTGGGTGACACAACTGTAAAAGATCAGAAATAAAAAAACAAAAATATTTAGGAAGGTACTGCATTTAGATCTCCTTGCAAGTGCCTATGTTCTCACTTCACCTTAAAGGAACTGAAAACAGAGACAGCGGAAAGAACACCCCGGCTGTGTTTAAGCAGGAAAGGTGACAGATGTCTTCCTCAAAATAGAAGGAAGCTTGACCTTGTAAGAAAATATTACAGAATAAATATTGTTTTATAAAATTGACATTTAAAATGTTACCACAGCTGGCTTTCCCAAACAAAATTCTTATTTCCAATCATAAGAGGGTTTTTGTTATTATACCATGCTACTAAATACGGAACACAAAATAAGCACTCTTTATACCCTTTATTCTTACATTTACTTTTCTATGTTATTATCATTAAGTTTCTGTTTCTCATTTGTCACTGTAGAGACTGTTGTGCAGTGGTCTCTCATCTTTACTCAACTAGCTTGCTCTTTCTGTGATCCTCATGTACTCTTATTGTGCTTATTATATCATACTGATTTTATTGTATGTATTGCAAGTCTCTTTTCTTCCCATTTTAATTTGTGTCTTTTCATTCCTGACTGTCTTTTCTCCAGGGTCAATTTCTCAGTACATATTTCTTAGCCTTTCTATTTTATATTTCTCTAAAAATCCTGTGATTTGTGCTTCGTTGTTCACATATAAGAATAGAAAATAGTTCCCAAAATATGACTGGAAGTTCTTTCTACATTTGCAGAACTTATGAAGTAGTTGACTTCTGTGTAGAATAGAAAAAAATCTACCACAGTCACATAGCTGAGGCAGGGCATATCACAGAGAGGCTGGATTGGCCTGGGTGGCATACTTATTAGGAGGCATTGCTGGAAAAATAAACAAGTAATATTGAATTAATTCACTTCATTTAGACATATTCTAGGGAAGCAGACTGAAGGATCACTGAGGGGCATGAACTCTAGCTAGGACACTGGCTTACTATTGTTTGAGCACATTAAATGTAGATGGATAAAGTTCAACGCTAGCAGTCCCAGGCTCAAGTGTCACAATATTTTTGGTACTTGAAAATAATCTACTTTATTATTGTGTTGCCTCAGGTTTTTGTTGTTGTTGTTGTTGTTGTTGTGAAATATTTATTTGTTTTGTGCTTTTACTCTGTTTGAGTTAGATAGTTTCCTGCTCATGTTCTGAGGACAGGAGAAGCAATTGCTAGGAGGAGAGGCCCATGGACCCCCTGACCCCGTGCAGTCCACATCCCAGCATCAGTCTCTCTCAACTCTCCACAGCTCTGCAAGTCACTTTGCTTCCAAGTTGGATGCTGTTGCCCTGGCTGATAACCGAGGCTGCTGTCTGGATTGAACTTCTTTTACCATACCTTTGAAAGAACTGCATGGACACTTGTCTTCTTTCTACCTCCTCTGAAACATTTCAATTTCTAGACCTTGAGCAATACCTCAGTTCATGATGCTTCAGTTTATGAACAACTCAGTTTGCAAAGGGAAGCATTCAGCAGGAATTTGCTGTCCTTGGAGGTCTCCACACGAACACTGATGACAAACATTATTACAGCCATCTTCCTGTCTTTCCCAATGGTTGACGTGGCCACTGCTACCTCTCATAAGACTGTGGTCACATTTGACTTGTGCACCCCTGCCCTGAGTCTCTTCTGCAAGCCCCTTAGCACACACGGTACTGTACTGTTTTTAATCCAGTGATCCTCCAAAGGAAGTGCGGAATAAGCAAGGTGGTAGAAAGTGCAGGGTGATTAAAAGGTAACCAGAGCGTGCAGAGTGGTAATGAAGTTGACAAGAAGGTGCAGAGCAGTAGTGAGGGCAACGGGAAAGCGCAACACAGGAATGGAAAGAGGAAACTTTTCAATTAAATAATCACTGAGTTAAAGGAATCTCTTAGAGAGACAAGAGGGTGGAATTTGTGTGACTCACCAGCCTTGAGGATAAGACGGTTAAGTCATGTGATAAAATCCATCAGGGAAGAATGGAATACATGGCAGGGGCTCTTGGAGAAGCATCCTTGCATGATTACTGTAATGAACAGCCTGGAATCTGACAAACAATAACACAGTCTGTTATTTTAGAAGGGTTGTGAAGTAAAAACACAGGAAACGATAGATTTTTCATCCAATTTCACCCTGTACCTGAAACACAGAGAAAACCGGAGACCCAGGATGTCCTTACTGAGGGGTCTTTCCCACCAAATAGTGACCTCCTTCTCTCCTGTCTTCTTGTTCTCCACACCAGACGTTACCTCAAGGAAGGTTGGCGTCCTGCCTATTCATACGGTGCCATAGTGTCTGACATACATATGCTTAAAAAATACATATAGTTTAGAAAGGATTAATCTTATTTGCATGAAATATTATGGGGAATTTAATTCAATTCCAGAACAATAAAATGAGTTAAATTCTGAAACTCAGTAACCACTATGTCAAATCATAGAATTCCATGTTCTGTTTACTCTCCTATATGCAAATTGAATTTGAACCACTTTAGATGCTCATATTTATTTTTTTTTTATTTTTATGCATTTAGTACAGGGTTTACAGGGTCTCACTATATAGATCAGACTCATAATGATTCTACAGTTTTCACCCTCCCAAGTCCTGGGAATATAAGTGAGTGTCCCCACATGCCCAGACTCACTTGCTGTCTCAGGGGCTGAGTCAGCATGGCAAGGAGGGGATCAAACCTCAGCCGCAGCGCTCTGCCTGAGCAGGCACTTTAGTCTGCTGAGCTATCTGGCTGGCCCTTGTACCACTTCTGATGGGATGTTCCAAGGGTGGTTTTTGTTAAGTATTTTGAAAACAACACCTTCTGCAAATGAATAGGAAGTCTTACCTGCAGACTACTCAAAGTTACTGAATTTTGCTCATGTGATTGCAAAGTGCTTTTGGGGAACTCTCAGAACTTATGTTCATGTCAGCTTGTGTGCTCACAGAAAAATATAGTGAGATCATCAGTATTATAAAAAGGATTTTACTCAGTACCTTCAGGTAGCGGGGGAACAGCGAGTTTCATTTTGATTTGTGCAGTCTATTGAGCATTTTTTTAAGAGAAAAATGAGGGAATAAAGAATAGAAGGTAAGGCTTACACAAAAAGTGAGGAGAAAATTATAAAGGGTCAGCTACTTTGAAATTATAGAAGCTAGTTTTCTACTTTTCTACAGAGAATGGGAGATGAACACTTTTTCTTTCCTGTGAGCCTCCTTTCCATCACTACAAGAAAAAAAAAAATGTTTGAGATTAAAAAAATAATAATAATAAAATTAAAAAATCTTCTAGGAAAAAAATTTTGTTTAGACTTAGTTTCAGTGGTTTCAGACCAATCACTTGGCCTTGCTGACACTGCACCTAAGAGAGGCAGTACATCAGAGCAGGGAGATTACAGCCAAGAAAACTGACAACGTCACGGTGGCTCCAATGCCAGAGTTGCACACATAGCCACCATCACTGACTCTGACAGCCACCCCATTACTGCATGAGGCTTTGGGGATACACTTAGATGCAAAGCATAGCAGCCTTAAAACAGAGAAACACTGCATAGCAGAAGCATATGGCTTGGTATTACAAACTTGAATTATATGAAGTTTTTATGACATTACCTGTTTGTAGTCTAAATATTAAGAAGTATATCATGTTTTATATTTTTCTTGCTTCATTTCTGGTATTGCTCATTTACATTCTTAAAATCCACTCCAATATTGGACACTGTTTAAGTATTGTGCCATTATTGCTTGTTCAGCTGCCCTAAAACTACATGTAGTCCTATCACTGTAATCGTTGTTACCCAATGTAACATACTTAGCAAAAACCCATCTACAATGCACGTGAGGTAGCTCCGTGAACTAAAAGATACTTAGGAAGATGCAGCAACTGAAATTCCATCCCTGACATCACAGACCACACGGGCCCTGTCCCTTGGACCGCTGAATCTGCCACAGAGACTCAGTATGGTGGCACGTGCCTGTAATCCCAGCACAGGGGAGGCTAAAACAGAAGGATCATTCTGAGTCCAAGCGGTGTAGTGAGACCCTACACCAAGAACATAAAATATAAACAAATAAATCAACAAATGAGTATCAATATATGAAAGGTTCAGTTGTTAATACTTTTGTGTGATCCATCCCCAGTTCCCTTCTTCCAGGTAACAGTTCCACAAGGATTAAATTTCCTCTTTTTTTATTTTTTACTCATAGTGTCTTAATAATACATTAGACTATCACAAATAAATGCCATTATCAGGTGACAATCACCCAAACAAAGCAGACCCATTCTATTCCCATAAATCCAAACTCCTAACAGCCTGTCACACTTAAAGTAAAAAATACTCTTGAACTGAAAATTGCATTATACAGATAAAAGCTACCTTCTGAGTATCTAATTTCTCTCTCTTCTTGCCCTTTCTTTCCATGGAAGTTTTCAGAAGTAACAAAACTATTTGCAGTTAATTTTGGACTCCAATGTCTTACATTAGCCTGGCTCATAAAAGAAAAAGAAAAAAAAAAAAAGTTTTTGTTCCCACAAATGCATTCTCAGGTTTTCTTTGTATTTTTGTAGGTGCTGACTTCAGTGTGGACAAACTCCATTCTAACAACACATGATAAAGTTGCTACTGTATGTATCCATCTACTGAATATAAAGCAAGTTGCTTGAATCTGAATGTTAAATGCCAGAACCCAGAGCACACTTTAAAAAATATTTCTTAAGAAATGGATCAAAAATATGGAGCTTATTATAACCACTGATAAAATATTATACTTCCTCAGTAACATCAAAGAAGAGTATTTGCATATCTAACTTATGACATTATAATTAGTATCTATGCATAAAATTATAAATAATTTTGGTATAGCATTAGGTATTAAAAATGAGCACATGAATTTGTCTTTCCAGGAGGTTGTTAAGCCTCTTTATGATCTCAAAGATATTTTTCATTTTCTCACCAACCAAAGCTAGTTTTTTTTCTTCTTCTTTTTTTTCTTTCTGCCATAGCTGTCCAAATATACAGGTTACCAACTATATTTTCTCACAATTATGGTTGTTCTTGTGTAACATTTCTACCCAATTAAATAAAAGCTTAAATTTCCAAGGAAAGTTTGATTTTTCATCAATGTTGACATGTTGCTTTCATCTTTCTAAGTGGCATAGAGAATAAACAATGAAAAAGGTCAAAGGCTGTTTGTCAGCATGTCACAGCTGTGAGACCCTTGCCAGAAGCACCGCACCTGGGCCGCAGAAGTGGCTGGTGCACAGAGGTGGAGCCTCTGCGGCAAGCCTAACCTTCAGGCTTGAAATGAAAATAACTTTCACTGTTGACGAAAACACCACCACGTGGGGTGTGCCACTGATTAAACTAAAGGAAATTGCTAATGGGTACAAAATACAATGCAGGCAATTGATTTCATTTTAGCAAATGTTCAGAATATTTTGGGAATAGATTCAACACAGAGACCATAAATTTCTTGAAGACTTACACAAAGATTAAAGTGTGAAGTCAAACCAATTTAATAGCAAATGAAAAATAAGGTATGTGTTATGTTTAAATCCTATTAAGACTCCAGAGAAACAAACTAAATTTAACAGTTTTCATAAGTGAAGGATCAAACTTAATCTTGCCATGTCAAATGAGAAAGGCTCTTCATTAAAGAAGTCATTGTGGGCTGTTCTAATGAACTGGAAACTGAAAAGGAGCAATTCTCTTTTCCAGAGTTTCTATGTGCAGAAGTTTCTGATAAACAGAACATATTTTTTCCATCTTTGCAGCCTAGAAAAAATATGGCCCCACTAATTACAAAATATTTTAGGTAAATTGCATTTATTTTGCAATTTTAATTGCAAAATTCAGGTATAAAAATATATAATACATGTATACATGTATCTATATTCACAATTTAACTTACCTTATTTAAAGAGACATCTGTTTTAAAATGTGTTTTCCTCTGTGAATATTTGATAATTTTGTTGTCATCATACTAGAATACAGTATTTTATTACTATGCTCTTGTTCTCAAATTGAACATTTTTTTCTATTTCTTGTCCTTATCATGTTCATATCCTGACCACTTCTATAGGAAAATTTTATCTTCTTATCAATTTATAGAAGTTCTGAGATTTTTCTTTCTTATGCCCAACAGCTTTATTCTAAGAAAATTTATATTTCATTCATATAGAATTGTATTAAAAATAAATTTTTCCGTTACTTTACTACACTTTCTTGCTGCCTAGTGTCTCCCTTTAGATGAGCCTTGCATTTGTTCATTTCTCATCTTCAAAATAAAAATATGGCACAGATTTTTAAACATAAAATTCAATAGATTCTAGAGAAAAATAGATAGATGATGGGCAAATATAATTTGAGCATGCAAATCACTGTTTCCTGATAAAAGATAATTCTCAAAGATTTCAGTGTAAACTAGTTTGTTTAACCATGGGCACTGAACAGAACTAGTAGTTTTCTACTGGTTTGATAAGGGAATATAACAATTCTAGTAGCTGGGTATGACACCTACTTATTATCTCCCAGTTGTGCAGATCAGAAGTCCGTGTAAAGTGTGACACTTTATCTCTGCAGCACAGAATGCCCCGCAAGCCTGTATAGTTTAGCTCATTGGTTGCCTGGGATAATAGTTCCTCTTCAAGATATGGTTGCTTCTTCTGTCTTAAAAGTAGTTGGTCACTGGGGTGCACAGCTGGCCACCATGATAAACATTATGTAAACAGATCTAGATTGACACGCTGTACCACTGCCTCTATATTCCTTCTTGCATCTTCAGTATAAGCCTTAGGCCACCTGAAATCCAGGCCTAATATTCTGGAAATGTTCCTCATCAGGGTCCATCAAGGTAAACAAATCTAACTCCGAATGCTATGTGTCATTCCAGTGTTTCTGTTTCTCTTTGTATCTCCACCTAGAGTAGGCGAAAATGTAGATACAGGTCTTGACAAGGTCATGGCCCTTCCTGGAAGCTCTATGCACAGTTGCAGGTTGCTCAGGATGGTGGTATTATTCTTTTCTTTTGTACTTGTAGCACAGAGGTGCCAGGTTCTGTGGCAGCTGTCAGCTAGTACACATGCAGTCCTTATCCTCCAGTGACACATTTCTTCCCTGCTTTCCAGGAGACCTTCGTTCACCAACAGCATGTCAAATTCTTCTTATATTTGCAGCCCCTCCGATGTGTTTTGCTGTCCTTCTTTTAACTTAACTAAAGAAAATGCTTGGTTTTTAAAGGCTCATCTGATTAGACAGGTATGCTGAATAGAAAACAATCACCTTTGGTCAACGTTCATAACCTTAATTATATATTTAAAGCTTTTTAAAAGTACAGTATAACAGAGCCACAGTTTTAAAGATTTAATCTTTAGGTATTTGGATGGGACGACATTATTCAGTTTACCACTGACATCCACCGAACTACTGGCAGGGAAAAAAGAAACAAAATCAAGGGATATTTTTCATTTTCAAGTTCAAAATTATATTCATACACAGTCTATATATATGCACACAATGTTATTCATTAAAAATTGGTAAGAAAAATTCCACAATGATCATAAATACAAATTTTGTTTGTTTTATTTGCCTTGATTTTTAGTTCTTGGAGAACATCTGGACAGAGAGAGAGAGAGAGACAGAGACAGAGAGAGACAGAGAGACAGAGGACAGAGACAGAGACAGGGAGAGAGAGAGTATTCCGGCACAAATGCATTAAAAATAAATCAGCATAGATTTTGAATTTGATCATTATAGCATTTTCCCTATGTTCCGCTAAACAATGTCATAGCAAATACATTAAACTAAAGACTTCCAAAACACATATGTAGTTAAACAAATTGAGTTTGTCACTCATGGCAGTGGTGAGGACCAAGCACTATGATGAGCCCTGAGTTGTTGCATTATGGAGAATTTAAAGAGGAGCAATTGCAGAACTTGGAGCTTTTGTTGAATAATTGCAGGGGAAAGGCAAAGAAACAAAATGTGTTTGAGTGTTTCCACTGTTGGGACAAAATAACAACACTCCACACTTTAAGGAGAGACTATTTTGGCTCACAGATTCGTGGGTGTTAGCCCATGGTAGAGCGCTCCCATTTGCAGCCTGTGTATGGTGGCATGAGGCAGGAACAGACACGACCTCCAAGGTGTGGTCCCAGGGACCCATATCCAGTAGGCCCACCCATCTCCTCACGTCACCTGCAGCTGTGAACACCAGAAAACTTAGCCACTATCGAGTCCAGCACCATCATGATCCAACCCCGCCCCCTCTTTGTTAGCCTCTCAATTCAATCACGTTGATGTATAACTGGGCACACCGGTGCTCACTGTAACTCGGAGGTTCTCAGAAAGTGGGGGCAATTTTTTGGCTAGCTGTCTCAATAAATCTTTTTCTCCTTCTCTTTCTCCTTCTTCTTTTTGTATTTTAGGCAAGGATCTACAGGGTGTTCAGGGTCTCACTACTAGATCAGACTTACAGTGATACACCTGTTTACAGCCTCCCAAGAGCTGGGATTACAGGTGAGCACCACCACGCCTAGTCTCAATTGCTATCTCAGTGTGCCCTGGGGTTGGGCCAGCACAGCAGGCCCAAGGATTGAGCCCCTGACCCCTGTGCCTGTTTGCAGGCACTTTAATCCCCTGAGCTGTTTGATTGGCCCAAGAAGAAGTTTCTGCTAATTTTTTTTTCTTTCTTTCTTTCTTTTTGTCTGTTCTTAGATAAAATTCTCAGTTGACCTCGGTTTGTCTCCTTTCATCAAGGTTGAAAGCAACACTGTTGAATCTATGAGATTTTTTATGTCTAACAAGAGAATAAAATGCCTTGGATATAGATGTGATGACATTTCCTGAATATCAAGGGCTGCTGTTCTTCTGTCATCCTTTCTTAATTCTGATGTGTTAAATGTCTGATCCAGAGTTCAGCAAACTTGTACAAGATTAGGAGAATAATCCAATCTGTTGTACTAAGGTATTCAATCCAAATGGTTTTATGGATCTGTTATTTGATCAACTGGCATTAGAATAGGCAATGTAATTTCATTTAGAAACTACAATAATGAAAATGTGGACAATAGAACAAATGTTTGTTAGCAAGTATTTTCTGTAAATAATTTCTACAATATTCAGGATTGTCACTCAGTGTCAATCATAAAGCTCTATATATTATATGTAATCATCTAATAATAACTTTTCATAGCTTCAAGAAAATACAATATTTGTAAAGAATGTCATCTATGGACAGGGATATAGCTCAGCAGTATATGTACCTGGCCCAAAAGCAACAAGTCATGACTTTTATCCCCCTTCCAAGAAAAAAAAAAAATACCAGATCATCTAATTACTTACCTCCATAAATCAGCAGGTGTAAATTCAAAGTATCATGGAAACAAATAACAAATAAGTTACTTTTTTTTTTTTTTTTTAAGACTGGGGTTCAAACTCAACCTTACACTTGCCTGGCAGGCACTTGTGCCATGGAGCTATCACCCCAGACCCACAATTAAGTTTCAGTATCATACAGTACAGGTTAGTCTTTTTTTTTTTCTTCTTACTTCATGTAATGTATGTTACATTTAAAACTACACCGATGCTGGACATTGTTTGAAGAGCAAATGACATCATCTATGATCTCTTACATTAAAGGACACTCCTAATAATTATTTTAATGAATGAAATACAGTTTTATTAGATTTTGCATTTGCATTGTGGTAAGAAAAAAAAAAAAACTTGCTAAACTGATACTCCTGTTTGAAAACTACCTGAGACCTGACTTAAAACAGTTTGTAAACCCTTCACTAAGATACCAAAGGATGTGGTGCATTAGCTAAAGAATTATTTTTAATACAGTAATGGGTCAGGACAGAAACCACTTATAGTTCTATATGTCCCTTTCTTGGTCCAGATCTCAGATTCAAGTAACTGCTTTTTATATAGTGTGTATCATACTTTATCATTTCTCGACTATAGTACGATATAAATTAAATTTTAATTTTATATACTATTTTATATGTTTTTTACAATAAAAAAATGGACACACATTTGACAAAATTAAAAAAACAATACCTGGGTGTGCTGGCACAGTCCTATACTCCTAGTGCTCCACGTTATGAGGGCAGGAGGAGCACTACAAGTTCCTGGCCAGCCTGGGCTGTTACAAAGTGAATTCAACAGCCAGCCTGCACTGCACTGCACAGTGAGGCCCTCTCCCAAAATAAGTAATTAGATAGACAGATAGATAGATAGATAGATAGACAGATAGATAGATGGATGGATGCTTATATACAGTTAAGAAAACTAATCTTTAGTCTCTATGCAGTATTTTGTGTTTCATGAATCATGGAGTAACCAAAGCACATTGAAGATGCCCAAGAAAGTCAACATCATCTTGCTATAGCTCTTAAAGTAATAATCAGCAGTGACTATAAGGTACTATTCTTATAGATATCTTGCTTTCTAATTTTGCCAATCAGAAAGCCATTAAGGGTAATGCGAATTAAAATATTAATGCTGGCTCAGAGACAAGGGGGACTTTTAACGTTTATCGACTGAGCTGACTGATCATCAAGAGCAGGGAACACCGTCAGGAGCAGCGGCGGAAGGGATCCAGCCAGAGCACAGGCAACGTTAGACTCTGTGGTATTCCCTGGAGCCACCTAAGAGCAGGGCCCTTCTATGCACGTGAATAATTTTAGGGTGAATTGAGAAGCCCTCTGCTGAGATGGCTGAAAACTCTAACCTATGTCACCTGCAGTAACCAAGGTGGTATTATCAAATATTTACTGATATAGCTGAGTTAGAAATTCAGCCATCAATAACTTAAAATTTTGGCTCAGAAGCGAATCAGTCTCTCTAGTTGAGACTATGCCAGGAGAATGCTGCCGTTAAATTAGTTGTTTGTTTGTCAAAGTCATTCTCTCTTTAAAAGTTTACTTTCAACTCTGGAATGGAAAGCAGAGCAGATGATAAATCCTAACAGTAAGATTTATTTCTATGCCACTGTGGCTGTTTTAGGTTTTACCTCAGAGTTATTCTAGTTGGTGTTGAATTTTCAGGTGAATATTGATTACTGCTAAACCAATAGTATTCCTGTAAGTGATGGGCAGTGGGATAAGAGCTTTTACTGAAGAAAGAAAGTCTTAAAGCAAGACAACGGAACCCCTTGCAGCTTGACTGTAAACCAGGAGGGGAGTCTGTGGGCAGGGAGGAAGGGGGAAAGAGGTAGGCAGGCGCTGGCATCTTTGAGAAGGGTTTGGGATGAAATAGCTCAGCGGTTATACCTACTGCAGAGATTCTTCATATGGGCAACTTATTTATTTTTAAATATTTTAATAGAATCGTGCTGTACTCATGGTTCAAAACTGTTTAGTATTCATTGGGAATTTTAGCAAATGCTGCCTGTCTTGTACGTGTGAGCATGAACCAATACAAGTCTCAGAAACAGTGAACAGAGAAGAGGAAAAACTAATGCCTTTGAATGCAAAATTCCCTAAGGACAGGATATGAGATGAGGGATGTGTGTGATAGATGAGACTGTACAGAGAAAAGGAAAGAAGGGAGAATTTGTGTCTCTGCTTGGATATCTTGATTTGACAGCTCATCACAGTACCTCGCATACACATGGCTTATCTGTCAATGTGGCCTATTTTCATGCACAAGAGAGTTACCTATTTTCTATATTACCCCTAAGAAGTATCACAGAGCTTCTAAAAATTTGTGTTGGTTTGTGCAAATATCATTTATTGCTATAGTGATGCTGCTCTCGATTTTCACACTAATATTCATACTTTTGTCACACCAATATTATTGTGGTGAAAGCTCAGCAAGTGTAGTTGGTTAAGTCTGATATGAAGCTTATTTGTCTATTTCCTGGGAAAATTTTCCAGCAGTAGTGGGTACAGTGCAAAAGCAAATAGATACTCTAGTAACTCTTCCAAAGAACTGAAAATTTGATTTAAAAACATCAACAAAGACAACATTTAATTTTGACATACTTTTAAATTTCAACTATCCAAATTTAAGTTGTATGTCAAGTTATATATCCACCTATGCTCTAGTATTTTCATAGATTTAAATCATCTATATTTATTTAAAAAATGAACTCTTTTATGTACCCAGGCAATATTTTTTTTTCATGTCAAGGCAATATGTAATAGCATAGATAAGTGCTTTTGTGTTGTAAAACAGGCTCATAGATTTAAATACATCTTTGTAAGGATTGGTCAAATAGTTCATCAGATTAAAGTGTCTGTTTAGGTAGACACAGGGGCCATGGTTTAATCCCCAGTATTTCTTTCCAATCCCATCTCAAAACACACTAAGACAGCAATTGAGACTGGGCTTGGAGGCGTGCGCTTGTAATACCAGTGCTTGGGAGGCTGAAAACAGGAGAATCACAGAAAGTCTGATCTGTATAATGAGCCCCTGTAAACTCCGTACTAATTCTGAAAAAAGTAAATAAATACATCTCTGTAAGCTCAAAACAGTATGTCCATTATAATTTTTAAATGATTTTGTTATCTTCATCTTTTATCATGGATAATGATTTACTTTCAATCAATCATAGCATTAAATTTTACTTCCATATTTATTACTATTTTAATTAGGTTACAAAATATAGTAATGCCAGACATTACTATGACATATGACATATAAGACACATATGAATGTGTCTTAAATTTTAGTAAATTAGATTTTAAGTGTCAAATACTGCTTTATTGAAAATGTCCTGAAACTTCATATGCATATAAAATATATATTTTAATTATTTTTATATATACAAAAATACTTTAATGCCATTGTAAATGATTAAAATCAGCTAGCAATAAAAAATCCTCAGCACAAAATAATGAAATTAAAATTAAAGATGGAATCTCCAACTCAAGAAGTTCTGTTGAGTATCATATGATTAATAAAAGGTAGCAACATACATTATATTTCAATTAGTGGCCATATTTTAACTTTATCAATATTATGAAGAGTAATTACACATATTTTTCTGTTATTAGCAATAGTATCATTCGTAGTGTTTCATTTGATACTTTTTCTTATTTAAGAATATTCAACTTTTCATTTTTTCTAATGTGCATTTTAATTGCTGTGAATAAATTTGAATTTACTTTGAAGAAAGGCATTTGTATAAAGAGTTATATATCTATAATATGCTCATTATATTAATAGCACCTGTAATCATAGAGTGATTATATTATAGACCAGTTGAGTTTTCCAAGTATAATAATGAGAGAAATCTTTCTATCTATCTTTAAGAGAGACACAGAGGAATACAAAGACCCTTATGCTAAAGACCTTCTCCTCAGCTCTAAGTAGTATGGAAAGTGACAGTTGGAAGGTTTAAGAAATGGCCCCTAGCTAAATGTCTCCCCATTGTATGGACAGATGCCTTTCAATTAGATGGTAGATTCCTGGCCTCTCCTATGTGTTGGACTTCATGATCATGCAAAGCATATGTATTCAGTAGACACTGCATTACATTTCAAGTTTTGATTTCTTTCAGGGCTAGGTTTATATTTGCAGTGATGGAAAGTGGATAGGAGCTTTAAATGGGGACAGTCACACTAGGCTGTGGTAAGGAACTAATATTAAATACACTTTGTTGTTAAGCTATGGTGTGTGATAGCTTAGCATGCCACTTCTGCTCTTGATTTAAAAAATATTCAAAAAAATAAAATAAAAAATAAAAAATGTTCAGTTTATGTTAGGCTTATTGTGATGTAACGTCATTCAAAGGTAAAGACCACCTCTATGTACAAATAGAACCTTCTTAATCTAACATACTTTATTTATCTATTGATTTGTTTGGGCTTTTTGAGACAAAATCTCATTATGTAGTCCACCGTAGCTTTGAAGATGCTACAGTATAACACAGATGGCTGGCAATTGGAGATGCCCCTGCCTTAGACCTGTATAACTGGATTTAATACAGTAGCCAAACCCTAACTGAATACTTTCTTCATTTTGAAACACAATTCGATTCAGGTAAAGTATTAGCACATTATTTCTTTCATAACAAAATCAACAGTGCTCATTTGGATACTGGGATTCAGTATTACTATGGAAGAAAATGAAGTCAGTTCCCATACCCTATGCAGATATCCCTTGTGTCTGCAAAGATCTTTCTGCTTGGTTATTTAAATTATTATTTAATATTAAAGTTGAATAACTGATAAGGATTTATTTCAGAATTATTTGTCTCATATCAACTTGAATAGATGATAGCACTTGTATATTGAAATGTTTGCATCTTTTTTACCATAAAGGTTTCTTCTAATTATTTTCTTTTTTTTTTTCCACTATTTTTTACTTTCAGGACTTTGAGTTTTATGCACATTGGAAATGCCTTATTTGTCTTACTGTACTGCAACTTAATTTTCATTATTGTATATTCTATCTTTTGGCATTTCTCCAGCACGTGGCATGTCTTTTAATGGATATTTTAAGTGTTTCTACTTTTTTATTTTGTCTTTTAGTGTTATATTATTCTATATTCTATAACACTTTGATTCTTTTATGTATTATTGTGTGACAAGTTTAATGTTTTCTTTACAAAACAATTATTGAAATTTATTTTCATGTTATGTTGCTTAGTAGTACAATTATATCAATAATTTCATTATTAATTTATATATTAGAATTATATATTTTTTACATATATCTTTCTCTGATATATGTGGAGCCGAGGATTTAACTCAGGGCCTTCCACTTTCTAGGCAGGCTCCTGTGCTCCTGAGCTATCTCACCAGACCCCAGACTATTTGGACAATATAGCATCATATCTTGGAGAATATCACTTTGATTTAAATGGTCAATAATTTCCTGATAAATTTTTTATGAAAAGAAGGTAAAATGAAGAAAAGAACTAAGTTGTATGCAAAAAAAAAGATTCTACTAGTGGTTTTAGTACATCTCCATCCAATCTATTACCTCTTTATCAAGCAGATGTGTCAAACATTTGTGCTTCAAAGTTTGTCTCTGCACTTGGTGAAACCATTGTGAGTTTCAGGTCTCTTTGTTTTCCCTACAGTTGTCCACTTGTCCCACATTTTATTGCTTTGATTAGATATCCACATAACTACACTGGAAGCAAAATCGAAGTCAGTAGAAACTTTTCATGATCATAATGTTTGCTTTTGTTTCTGGCTTTGCTACACAGAAACTTCTCATTTCCTGATATGATGAGTGAACTTTTGATGACCTTTTCATGAATAACAATAATTTCTAGAACTTTGTATGCCTTGCCCTTTTGATTCATGTTTATTTTATACATATATATATATATATATACATATTTGTATATCATTCACACTTCAGGATAACTACCTTTTGAGGGCAAGTTTTCCTTCAAAATTAGAGGTTTATTTGTTTATTTAAATTCATTCTTGAAGCCGGGCGTGGTGGCTCACGCCTGTAATCCCAGCACTCGGGAGGCTGAGGCAGGAGGATTGATGCGAGTTCGAGACCAGCCTGGGCTACAAAAGAGAGCTCAGGACCAGCCTCAACTGCATAGTGAGACCCTGTCTCAAAAAGACAAATAAAATAAAATAAAATAAAATAAAATAAAATAAATTCATTCTTGATCTGGGCGTGGTGGCTCATGCCTGTAATCCCAGCACTTGGGAGGCTGAGGCAGGAGAATCAGTGAGAGTTCGAGACCAGCCTGGGCTACAAAAGTGAGCTCAAGATCAGTTTGCACTGCATAACGAGACCTTGTCTCAAAAAAGACAAAAAAATAAAATAAAACAAAATATAAATAAATAATTTCATTCTTGTTTTCTGGGACATTTTTCTTTTAGATATTGTTTGTGTATGTGCCCAGTTTTTAGTTATTTCAAGGGAGATGTACCATAGAATATTACTTTAAGCCCCTAGAGTTCCATACAACCAATTTTGACTATTTCTTTTTGAATGTTTTTTTTAATTTTTATTTTATTTATTATTTTTATTCTTGTTTCAGAACCTTTGTTTGTTTATTCACTCATTTTTATGGCCAGCTCAGCCCGCCCCGAGGGCAGGGCTGACGCAGCATGTGGTGCCGGGGATCGAACCGCGGTCCCTGAATCCGCCCAAGCTTCCCCAAGCAGGCGCTTTAGACCACTGAGCCATCCCGCCGGGCCCTCTTTTTGAATGTCTTTGTGTAAGTCATCACTTTTAATAAAACAGTGAAAGCAAGGTGAATCGTCCACATGCTGGTGCCTGTGACACAAATGTTGCACAATGATCATAAACAGGAAAGTGATTAGGACATCTTCCCCTAGAAGGGAACTTCATGCAAACTTCAGCACTAATTATATATCTTGGGAAAAAAGATTACATTGCACTGATGTCCGAAGACTAAACATAAGCATTCTAAATGAGCAAAACTCAACTAAAGCAAAACATTAAATGAAGAAGCTCTATGTAAATTTAAATTTTGCAACTATATGTTTACATATTTCCTTTACATTTGTAATTCAAGAAGCTCTATGCAACTATACTTGTCCCTCCTTCCACACACCCACACAGTTAGTAAATATCTAATAGCACCCCTCCAAAGTTTATTGCAATGTACCCAAGTGGGTATGTAATCTTATCATAGCTGAACTATGTCAGCAAAACAGTTGTTAAAGAATTCTGGATTCAGTCTATTACATACCCTCCTACCTTAAAAAAACGTTTTAAAATCTGACTAGCATGTCCATGTTTTAGCTTCTCCACATTATTTTCTAAGTCTCTGTTCTTCGTGGTTTTTTGTGTCAAGGTCACAGTATTACTTCACATGCCCTGTACTCAACGACCTCTAAACATTGTATACAGGATGTACCCACTAAAAATGTCAACCTGGAATAAAAATGTTCTTTACTGGTTGAAGAGATAACAAGGCCCTCTAAGAACATGGTAGAACGAGGGCTCGATCTCGGGTAACACAAGCTCTGCTAGCCCCTGGGGCACACCGCTTGCCCCAGAATGAGGTGTGGTGGCACATGCCTGTAATCCCAGCACTGTGAAAGCTGAGACAGGAGGATTAGTATGAGTCAGAGCTGCGCAACAAAACCCTGTAAAAACAAAGAAAATTAAAAAGCAAACAAACATTTTCTAAATGCTCATTACTACAATGTCAGTCTACTCTCGGTGTGATAAATGCTCATGGAGATTGCTTCCACTTTAGATCTGTGACAGGCAAATTCAGCAAGACGATGGAGTCCTGAGTCAGTTTGTACTGTGCTCATTCTCTTCCCATCCCTCTTCCTTGTCTCTTCCTGGGTCTCCTTTCTCCTCTCCGTGGGTCCCTGTCCTCCTCCATCCTCTGTCTCCCTCTGTTTGCTCTCTCCCTCTATTTATTCTTCCCCTCCCTCCTTTCTCCATGATGGTTATTTCAAAATATCATTCATATTCACCTAAATGCTAACACAAAATATGACCTCATTTCTGCCATGGAAGGAATTGTGAACAATCACAGGACTCCCCTCTGATTGCAGCTCTGGCCCACATCACAAATGGACACCTGCATGCTCATTATTGATATTTATGACCACTTGTAAGGCATTCTATCTTGCTTCTGGGAAGATTCTTTCTGTCTAGGCTGTGATTTTTCTTTCTCTCCCACTTAACAATCTCGCTTTATCAATTTTTGTTTTCTGTACCTTAATCATTCCTTCTACTCTTTCATATAACTTTTAAAATATGCTCTAACCTATTTCCAAAGAAAAAGTAAAATATGAAAACTGAGCTATGGGCTAGCCAAATAGCTCAGCAAACTAATGCACCTTCTTAGGCAGGCAAAGGAACCCAGGATCGATTCCCAGTGTGTTGTGCCAGCCCCACCCAAGAAGTGCTGCGATATCCATTGAGACTGGACATAGTGGGGCACACCTGTAACCCCAGAGCTTGGAAGGCTGCAAACAGGAGGATCACTACAAGTTCAAGTTGTATAGTGAGACCTTTTGGATTCAGTACTAAATACATAGAAAAAATTCTGAGCTATAGAAAAGCTAGCACATACATAAATTTTACAGCTATCTATTTATGTGCACTGCAGGTAGGTCTAGATCTACTTTTATAAACAGAAATACTTAATATTTGCTTTAGATTTGCCCTTCTCCTGCTCCTTTGTTTCTAATTTCTCTATTAGTTAAAGCCGTGATTGTGTAGTGAGATAAGTAATAAAGAGACCAATGTGATAGGATATGATATTTACATACATGATGGAATGTTGCTAAAGTATACAGTGAGGAGCTCAAAGAATGATAGAAGAGAAGTTTATTACTATCTTTAGGAAAATCTAAAGCAGGCTAATTCTTAAAGATGGACATTTCCACCTGTATAAGTAGTCTTACTGTAAGCATTTCATAAAGGCAAAATCTAAATGCATGTTTCTCCACGTGCAATTATTTGCATATGTAATTTAAAAATCATGCATTTATTCATTGTAAAATTTTCATGATACATTTTTTATTTGTATATAATTTTAAAATACTGGATTTTATTTGACTATTGTATTTTTGCACTCTAAAATGTAGAAGAGTTGCCAAGGAAACAGGTTTGATGGAGCCAGAAAGAATGTATTAAGCCCAATATAAACACATTGATTTTTTTGTTTTCAAATATTTTATTTTTAGGCTTAATTTTATTTTTATTTTATTTTTTCTTACTTTTAGTAAGAAATAACAATGCGATAGTTTCAAAACACCTTAGTAATACATTTCCAATAGTTAATACAATGCATATTGTTGTCCTAATAGTAGTTATTCAGAGCACAGGATGCAGACATGATAATTTTCCTAATCATTATTGGTACAAAAATTTCTTCTCATTGAGCTAAGAGAAAGTAGTTATTTACATAGTCCAATATTCCATAACTGTACATCGTTTGAAGGTAAATCCTTAAGAGATTTGACTGACCTTGTGAGATATGAAAGTTAAGTGTTCTGTCATACAGGTCTTGCTTTAACTTGCACTTACCACCCAGCAGAAAAGTTTAACCACCAGGCATAAAACGTAAATCTGGACTAGTATATTAAGCTGCAAAAGGCTCAAGTCAACAGCTTCTGACATTGCCAGTTCTGCCAATAATCCACTACACTGATTTAGTTTTAAAATTTCCAAATCTAAAGATTGCGATTGCGTAAAAACAAAATAAAACAAAACAAAACAACAACAGAAAAAAAACAGGCTTTATAAATTTACTTTACAACTCATGAGTTTACACATAACACAAAATCATGTTTGTATAGAATAAGTACAGCTTTTTTGTTACTGTTTTTTCAGCCAGAGCAATCCAGAATGATGCTCCCCATTACTGTTTATCTACTGTTAAGAGAGCAGAGTTGTAATTACAGATAGAAAATGTGCTGACTTAACAATTCTAGCAGTATGCAAAATAACATGCATACAGAAAGGATTTTGCTGAGTATGGGGAGCAGTCAACTTCAGTCTTAAGCACTAAGTAACCTTAATGAATGTGAATAAAAATTTAGTGTCTAAAGTTAGTTTTCAATTGTGTATGTGATCATATTTTTTAGATCAACTCAAATTTGCTATAGTTAGTATGGACAGCACCAACTTCAAACAGCTGTCAGGAAGTAGATGTGATAAACAAATTAATGTGGTTTCAAAGACACAGTAATCTATTATTTCCAGAAAAAGATGCTGAAAAACATTTAGAGCTTCAATTGTTTTCTAAGAGAGCCTAGAAGTAAACGCACAAATGAGCGCTGAGGTAATAAAGCTAGCATTGTCCTCAGTGCATAGACAATTCAGAGGCTTGTGGTTGTGTTTATTTATTTATTTATTTATTTGCTTGAATGCTTAGGGTAACACATTGATTATCATCATGCACATACCTTGGATTTTTAAATAAAGTTAAAGTGGTGAAGATTTTTGGAAAAGGTGACAATATATGTTTAGGTAATGAATAGTTAACATTTAAGTTAAATAAATATTACTGAAAACATTAACATACATGGAAACATAATACGATTTATATACATTTAGACTTAAATAATGCTATGAACATAAGCAGATGCTACCAGTAATTATCAAATAATAATAAGTAACAGTTTCACCAAGAAATTAACATAAAGTAAAGACAGCAAGTTCTTTGGAAGAAAATGAGGAAAATACATTCCAGAAAAGTACATATGTATATATATATATATATATATATATATATATATATATATATATATGTCCAAAGGCATGTATATATAATTGAACGTGGCATATTTAGGAAATGTTGAGTAGATAAGGGTGGTCAAGATATAGACCTGTCATGCTGGCAGACTGAATTCTAACTCAGTGGACACAGTTCACAAAGGTTGTTTCATAGCTTCATCCTGCACAGACTCACAAGGCTATAATAATCAGGAGAATAAAAAGAATGATCTAGTAGCTTGTATTTTAAATAAGTAGCAATACCAAAAAAGGATTATTTGAAGTCAGAGTACATATATAGTGAGATTATTACAAGTAGACAAGATAGACAATCTTAGGGATTTTCACCAAGACCTAGTGTTGTAGGACGGCAAGGAAATGATTTCCAACAAGTATAAAGTTTCTTTTTTATGGTTATGGTACTCTCACTTTGCATTTTCTGAGTATTACTCTTAGCTTCAACAAACCACAGAAACAAATGTGCATGAGTTTTATTTTCAAACTGCTGTGGAGTAAATGGCCTTTCAAGTCAGCTACCTAGTCAGCGTATTTACCACTCAGATGGCTGTGCTTCTCCAGCGTGTCCTGGCTCACTTTATGTTGCAATGCCTGAACATCACAGAGTTGGAAGCTTACAGACAATAAAAGCTTATTTAATTCATGACTGTTGAGAATTTGGGACTGAAGGTCTACATTCGCTGAGCTCCTCTTGCTGGTAGGTACTCTGTAAAGACTCAAGACGTTGTAGGCCCTCAGTAGATGCACAGAGTATGTCCCAAACCTGAGCAGCTGGCTCCTATAGCACACCTGAACTCTTAACAACCCCTACCCTGTAAGTCCATTATTCTATGAATTCATTGAACCAGGAGGGAGAGCAAAGTTCTCATATCCTAATCGCTTCTTTAAGGTCTTGCCTTATTTTATTTCTCTCATCGAGAAGATTAAATTCAGGGAGCTGGGGAGATAGCTCCCAGGCACAGGTGCCTGCGGGGCGAGTTCAAGAGTGCAAGGTCGTGAGTTTGAACCCCAGTCCCACAAAAAAAAAAAAGAAGATTAAATTCAGTGTGAGATTCTGTAAGAATATTCAGACCATACCAATGTGAACAGTTTTGTACTTCACTTGCAATAGGGATAATCCTTTGTAAAACATCACGTGTGTGTGTGTGTGTGTGTGTGTGTGTGTGTGTGTGTGTGTGTGTTTTGCCTGAAATTGAGTACAGGGCTTTTGCCCTGTGTTTCATCACTACCTTGCTTTACTTGTTCTGTGACTAGAACGCAACAAGCCACTAAGGTGCCCAGGCTGGACTTGAAATAATAATTCTCCTGCCTCAGCTTCCCAGAGTGTTGGAATTATATTTCATGCCATTACAAAAGTAACTTATCTCACATTGTTATGTGAAAATTTTATTTCACAAACAACAGGGATTGTTTAACAAGCCTCCTCCCTCTGGATATCAGAATGTAATACCATTTATATCAGTGAAAAAGACAAAGTTAGACTTCTTCTTTTCTTCTTCTTCTTCTTCTTCTTCTTCTTCTTCTTCTTCTTCTTCTTCTTCTTCTTCTTCTTCTTCTTCTTCTTCTTCTTCTTTTTCTTCTTCTTTTTGTATATTTGAGACAGGGTCTCACTAGACAGTTCAGGTTGGCCTTGAGCTCACTTTTGTAACCCAGGTTGTTCTTGAACTTGCACCAATCCTGCTGCCTCAGCCTCCCAAGTGCTGGATTACAGGTGTGCACCACCACGCCCAACCAAGAGATTTCTCTTTCCTTTATTTTTATACCAAATATTGTCTTTTTTAGTCAAAGTGGGCCTCCATCACCGTTCCTGTCGCAGCTTTGCTCTGAGGACTCCTGCTCCTGTGCTTACAACTCAGCTGCAGTTCCACCAGACCCACTCAGGTTCTTTTGTCTTTGAGAGGACATGACTCATTCCTCCAAGGCCTGCCAATCAAGTTCAACTGGAGACAGATTCTTCCTTACTCTAATACATCAAATTCATTGTAATTTCTATAAAGTGTGAAAGCTTTCTTCAGATGTATAGCCCTTTTTCAAGCCTTACATTATGCAAAGGATTTCACATCCGTATTTTGAGAGGTATTTCTGTACATCAGTGAAAAGACTAATGTCCCTGAAGAGCAGTGATAAAAGAGGTAGTTATCATTGTAACCAGCACTGTCAACAAGCCACATAATAATATATGAAATATGCCTAAGATTGTTAGTGTCCAGACAACCACTTTCTATTACTAAGAATGAAACCAGGTATATACAAACAGAAGAAACCAAGAAATGTAGCTATCTGCATGAGGTGCCATTATTCAAAGTGACAGCAGCTATGTCTTGGTTTCACATTCAATATTTCTTTCCAAGAAGTCCAAATATAAAGATGTATAATGGCTCATTAGTCATTACTATGTTATTTTTATCAGAATTACATAAATCTACAACTCCTTTGCATACTATGAAGGGAGGGAAACAGCTTACAGATGAATACATTTTTGAAAGTAAATACAGCATTATGTACTACAACTGAGTACAGAACTCAAAAGAAAACTATTTTTAGATCATATGTATTTTTAGAATATTGTATCAACTATAAGAAAATAAATATCCAATAATAAAGTATTTATTGTAGTAAATATATTTTAAATATAAAAAATGCAGAAAGTGCATGTTATCTGACATATTTAAAGAATAAGGCCTTTAATTTTTGAGACATATTTACCTTATGTTAAAATATCAGCTATGGCCGGGCGTGGTGGCGCACACCTGTAATCCCAGCACTTGGGAGGCTGAGGCAGGAGGATCGGTGAGAGTTCGAGACCAGCCTGGGCTACAAAAGTGAGCTCAAGGCCAGCCTGAACTGCATACTGAGACCCTGACTCAAAAAGACAAAAAAATAAATAAATAAATAAAATAAAATATCAGCTATCCTTATTCACACAGCAAAAGTCCTATTAACTTAAAATTAAGACTGTACAGTTACATTTTTAATTTTTTTAACAATTGCTTTAGGAGCCTAGCTAAATAACACACACATCATTAAGCAAAACTGAAACTTATCTTTCAGCTACTTCTGATGAAGGTAGTGACAACAGCAGATTATAGGCTGTGTTTACAAGGATTTCAGTAGCTAACTGTAAAATACCTTTAAACAATTTTACATGTCGATGATCGCAGAAGAATGATTATGTCTCGTGAAAGTCTTGCTAGAGTCCTCTGAAACAGACTTTCTCACTCATATACCATATGTCACGCACATGCACAGCTCAGGAAAAGAGAAAATTGTAAAAATATTTTAACACTCAGTTTATTAAGACATCTTAAGGGTACTACAAGTTACCTTTGGCCTTGGCAGTTGCAAGAGGTGCACAACACGGTGGTTATTATCTTCCAGACATTTATTTGGACATCAAACGGCTGCTTGGGTAACCTTGGTCACTCAGATGGTTAGGTTGTTGCACATACATTTTCAATTGCTTCTCTAAAGACCAGCAGTGTAGTTAGTTTTCTGAAATACACAACATCCTCCAGGGCCCCCTACACAAAGGTAATCGAATCTGTGGAAAACACATCATACTATTTCTCTTTGCCTGATGTGTGTATACATTTTATGTCACATATGCATATAGTATATGTGTATGCTGTGTTATTTCATGAAGTGATGGTTAAACTGAAGGCTTAAGCTCTTAGTAGGTCATACAATCAGAATATTGGTTTCCAGTTAAAGTGTTAAAAGGGGGCCAGTGAGATAGCACAGCAGACTAAGCGCCTGCTTAAGCAAACACAGGGACAATGGTTCCATCCTCAGCACCACATTCTATTCTGGCCCCACCCCTGAGCACAGAGCCAGCCATGGAAACTGGGTGTGGTGGTGCTCACTATTAATCCCAGCAGTGGGGTGGTTGAAAACAGGAGGATCTCTGTGAGTTTGAGCTGCATAGTGAGACCCTGTACCAAATACATTTTTAAAAAAAGAAAGAAAAACAAATGTAAACATGAAACAACAACAAAAATAATAAACCTAGAAAACTAGATACAATAAAAAAGTAGAAAGCTTAAAATGTATTTCAGATATTAAGGACAATTGCAATGCATGGAATGTTTTCTTGCTTTTTCTTTAATATTTAGACAATACGGACATAGCAGATGTTGTTGGAATACACACAGCTTAATAAATTCGTGCATTTAATCAGCGGTTCTCAACCTGTGGGTCGCGACCCCGGCGGGGGTCGAACGACCAAAACACAGGGGTCGCCTAAAGGCATCGGAAAATGTTATTTATTTGGAATCACAATTTTCAAGTATCCACCAAAATTATTTTTTGGTTGGGGTCACCGCAACATGAGGAACTATACTGCAGGGTCATGGCATTAGAAAGGTTGAGAACCACTGCATTTAATCTTGGAACTACGCCACAGGCAATGTTAAATATTTCAGTACCAAACCTGGCTACTACTTATGTAAGTTATACACTTATATACCGGATGCATTTCCATCACCATTCATAGTTAAAATGTGAGCCCAGACTTGTGACTGAAATTAAATTTATGCCCTAATAAGAATTGACAATGGGTTTTGTTAAGCATATTGCATCAACAAATAGCACTAGTGAAAAGGAAAGTTATTTGTGAATAAAACATAAAAGCTGCTGTAAATTTTTAAAGGTGGAATTTTTTACTGGTCACTTGGGATATTTTTTGGGAAATAGTTTTGTTTATTGTTTGTTTTTTTGGTTTTTTTTTTTTAAACTAACCTGCTATTTATTCTTGTTTTCTTCCTGTTTGAGGTTAGTCTAAAAACCTCATTTCAGATGAATATTTTCATTTTCCACTCATGTGTAAGAATGTAAGCTATATATAATAGAAAGAGATAAAAGTGAGTAGTCAAGAGTATTATCATCTCTAGTGCTCCGTCATTCAAAGTGTTGGGAAAAGTTATAATTCAGGTCAGGACCTTAACGCACAGTCTATCCATTGTGCAGAGGAGTCTGGTATTGCGGGCTACTGCATATAGTTTTGTATAAGTAGAAGACTGAGAAATAATGTTCTTGCCAGAAGAGACAGCAGCCCAATCCATCTTCCTCTGTACTCAGTGCTGTATAACAATCCTATTCTCTACCACAGTGAGAGGAGACTGGTTCTTGTCTACAGTGCACATTTATAGTTCCGCAGACCTTCAGGGGTTGCTATACTCTGCCCTTCATTTGTATGTAAATATCAACCTTCTATGTGAACATTAATTCTACAAGGCAATACTGAAAAGTAAGTACGGATATAGAGCACTTTGAACCTTTATTCCTAATAAAATAGGATATATTTTGGAAGAGAACTTCAATCCATTCTGAAATGTTTGCCTGTAATGATATCCCTCAAACATGTAGAAGCCTGGAAAAACCAGTGATTGATCATGTATTATGTGTGTTACATTACAAAACTAAGACATCTCCTGTGTATCTGACTGTCTTTTATGGAATATTAGTTATGTACTTACACTTATTGCATTAAAACTTCATAGTGTGCTTTGTTCAATTAATAATACTGAGCAGAGTGAAGTATGAAATGCATTGTGCTTTTCTAAAAAGCTCTAATATGGAATAAGACAAGCAGTTTGTCCTAATGAATGCATCTAATTGGTGCACTTTATTATAAAACACTGGAGCAGCATTTTTCAAGAGGCAGTTCTATTTGTAACTGGCTGTCTTCAACATGTCATGGTGTAATAAATGTGCTGCAGACTAGAACTGCTGATTAGCATTTCTGGAATCCCAAGAAGTTAGTAAAAGCTATTTGCCATTAAAGAAAGACCTTTTTAGCAGCCTTTAGAAAAAGAGCTATAGTCCAATGACCTATGGTTATTATTCAGTATAAGTAACTTTAGAAAGATTTCATATAATATATTCAGTGATATATATGTTATCAAAAAGGAAAAATGCTAATTAGATAATTAGTATTGTTATATTACAGCATATTAATGTTGTAATGTTATAATATTTCACTGTTACTCAAAATGTATGTTTGAAATGTTTCTTACAAAGAGTAATATTTAATTATTGAAGCATGTTATTCTCATTTCTACGTTCCTTATTTTCTGTTTTCAGGAACTCAGAGTTAACAGTAAATACCCGAGGATAAAGGAGAAAAAGAGAGAGAGAGTGAGAGAAAGAGAGAGAGAGACAGAGAGACAGAGAGAGACAGAAACAGAGACAGAGACAGAGACACAGAAACAGAGACATACAGAGAGAGAGACAATAAGATCTATTTTTTCTGTAAATTACATAGAAATTAGAAGTAAAACTCAACTGAAAATCACTTAATAGTTAGTGTCTCAATGGCACCAAATTATGCCTTACAACTGGATGTCCCCTCAAAGCTTCATGAGCTTGTAGCAGTGGTTTCTGAAAGGTTGTTGGATCACAGATTTGCGGTGCTCAGTGAGTCCACTGATGATCTTAGAGCTGAATATATGTCCTCCATATGTACATCGTCTTGGCAGCAGGCCTGTTATTTTCCACACCATGAACTGTGTGGACTATAGATCTGCCATTTTCCCCCACTTTAGAGATAGCCAGATACAGACTGAAACTTCCACATATTGTGAGATAAAGTATACCTTTCCACATTTAACTTATGAGCATCTAGTACTTGGCCGAGTAGTGAGAAGTAACTAAGACATACAAACTTGCATGCATGGAATATCATGGGCACGCACACACATGTGCGAGGACAGGCACACACACACACACACACACACACACACACTTTTTTTAGACTGGATCTTACTATGAAATTTACGCTGTCATTGCCCTCAGCTATGACCCACAATGGCCTCAAATGCATAGTGATCTTTATGTTTTATCCTCTTTAGTGCTAAAGAATAGAGATATGCACCCCACATCCCAAAATGAGCACTTTTACCTTTTAATAATAAAATGTAATATTAACATAAAACTTTTGAGATGCTAGATTAAAACTTAACATTGAAACTAAAAAACTTGTGGCTTTACTTTTCAGGATTTAAAGTACAAGAGCAGACATATATTAATACCTATCATATTAGTTGTCAATTCTTTCAACCTGTGTATATTGTTACTCTCAATTTCCTGTATTAATTACTTCCAAACAATATCGCCGTTTGTCTATTTTAAGCCCTAATTAGGGCAGAAAAAGAAGAAGGAAAAATAGAAGCAGGAGGGGAAAGAGAGGAAGTAGGGAGAACAAAAAGAAGAAATGGAGAAGAAGAGGAAGAGGACAAGGACAAGGAGAAGACTGAGGAGAATGAGGAGAAAGAGGAAGAAGAAGGAGAAGAAGAAGAAGAACAAGAAGAAGAAGAAGAAGAAGAAGAGGAAGAAGAAGAAGAAGAAGAAGGAG
>PVJA010006323.1:0-73905 GCA_004027025.1 Myocastor coypus
TTTTTTTACTTCAGATGTTATCTCTGATCTCAGTTGCTCTATAAGTTTGTGCACTTGTGTGTCTGCCTCAGATGCTACCAATTCAGAGGTTTCATCTGTATAATTCTCATTTTCTTCCATGATAGTGTCTTCTGTATTTGGTTTGGGTGGGCACGGGTCCTGAGATTGCCTCCTACTCCTTGTTGTTATCATTTTGTATAGAAACGGCCTCTGCACTTTGGTGGCGTTATGCTGTGTCTATGGGCGTTTGGTCTGGAGACTCCAAGCTGGTTCCTCTACAGAGGTTCCTGACTCTGTGCTGGAGCTCTGCCTGCTAGCTTCTGTGAATCCCGGCGGATGTGGTCTGTAGGTGGAGGTGGAGCTTTGGGATTGAGTAGTCCTGGTAGGCTCCTGGACCAGATCGGTTGCCAGACAAGATGTTTGATGGGTTCGGTGCTGGAGGTTGGACTGGAGTGGTTTAAAAAAGGGGGTGGGGGGGAAGCGGGTTAGGGGAAGGCGGGCCAAGGATCGTGACCCAGCCGGCGCGCGGGCTGTGCTACCAGCTGGGACTCGGTCGGGACTGGAACAGGAAGTTAGTCGCAGGAGCGCAGAGGCGGGGCAGAGGGGCGCAGGCAGCTTACCCACAGCGGACGCGCGGCCTGTGCTGCCGGCTGGGACTCGGTCGGGCTCCTGCTCTCTTTCTAATGAATTCCTTCCTGTCATTTAGGCTGTGCACATGGAAGACAAATGGTATAATTTGCATAACAACTCACTTTATTCTGACTGGTTTCAGGAAGCCAAGGTTTTTATCTAGTGATGTGTGGTGTGCTAGAAGGACTCAGGGCCAGAGACATTATAATAACACTGGTACTGTTTTTATTGCTGCAATACTTTAATATGTAAGCAAGAAAGTAATTTATTTATTAGACAAGTAATGATCGACATTCAACGCTACTGTAAGAAACTTATAGCTGGGTCTCATTAACTGGCATCTATCTAGCTTTTAGGTGAACATTTCAAATAATTACCCAGGGGCCCGGTAGGATGGTTCAGTGGTCTAAAGCGCCTGCTTAAGAAAGCTTAGGCGGCTGCAGGGACTGAGGTTAGATCCCCGACACCACATGCTGCTCCAGCCCTGCCCTGAGGGCAGGCTGAGCTGGCCATAAAAATAAACAAATAAACAAAAGTTCTGAAACAAGAAAAAAAATAAATAAAATACTTACCCAATGAGATGCTGCTTCAAAAAGAAATTAATTAATTAATTAGCTAATTAATTACTAGAACTGAAGATTAAACGCAGAGCCTCACAAATGCTAAACAAGACCTCTACTGAGCCATAGCTTCAGCTCTATTTCTTTAATTTTTAAAGCATTAATGTAAGTGGTAAATTGAATAGTAAATATCTATAAACATCAATATTCTTTGCCAAAAAAAAAAAAAAAAAAAGTCTTTTGAAAGTGAATCCTGGGGGAGCTGAGGTTGCCTGGTGACTGCTGACAGATGGAAGACGTGAAAAAGGAAGGGCTTCCAGTTTAAGCAGAAGGAAAGTCAGCCAAGGAATTTGGACAGTAAATCCCCACCTGTCTGCCCTTACCAAGCAGTTGGGTCCTTCTCCATCTGCCAAGTGGGATCAGGGTCCTACCTCAGATGACTGCAAAGAGAGTATCAGGTGCATTCATTGTTATGAAAATATTTTGAAGTGATTCAATATGGCACTTGGGTTATGAACAAGACCTTCCTACCTTGCTCTGCAGAGTGAGCTGGAGTGAAGATGATGAAACACTGTAGTTACAGAGACGGATCTAGGCATCTTTCTTGGGCCCCTAAAAATGTTCCCTGAAAGTGAACTCCACTTCCTTCTCTGCCCACCCTTAGGCTTGGCCCTCTCAGTGCTACAGTGAGGTGTTCTCTCTGGGAGGATTGAGAGGTCCACAGTGACTTCAGTTCCCACCTGGTTAGGGGTTGGGGCTCTGGAGCCTGAGCTTTGTGGACAGGTCAAAGGAGCTGAGAGGACCATACCTCGCTCCCACAGGGATTCCCTAGGAAAATGAGGCCATCAGGAGTCTTGATTCTCTCCTTCCCCAGTTTTGGCACCTGGTGGAATAAGTGGAATCATCAATACCATCCTAATCTCAGTGGATTGCTCAGGTTTGGCACTCTTCCTCCTGTGTGAAGCCATTTACTGCTTCTTCTATACAGGTTTGAAAGAATTAAATCAAATGTTCAGTGCTCCTTTAAGTATCAACTCTGTATAGGAAGAGAGGTGACAGTGACCTCTTCTGGTTTCACTGACCTTGGCAGCCACATGGTCTTGTTCTGTCTACAGAGAAGAGCTTCAGGGGAAAGAGAACTATAGGTGAGGAGAGTTCAGTCAGGTGCCTAGTTTCAGAGGAAGCCAGAGGGCCAGACTCTGTTCAAGGGCCACAGCCTGTTTGCAGCCGAGTAGAACAGCTGGCCAGGACTAGGAGTAGGCATGAGTTTACCACAGTGCCACCAGCCTATGGGATAGCATCTTCTGTGCAGCAGCCAAGGAGCTGTGGCTTTACCCTGAATGATCTGTGATCTGTGTTATATCCATGAGTCACTCTCCCTGTCCCTGTTCCTCTCCCTCTCCTTGACTCTTTCCCTTTCCCTCTTCTTATCTTTGTCTCCCTGTACTAAGGATCAAACCCAGGGTTATATCCCCAGTCTTTTTAGCTTTTTATTATTATTATTTTTATTTTATTTTTTTTTTTTTTTAGATAGAGTCTTTCTAAATTGCCCACTCTGGGCTCAAACTTGCAATCTTCCTGCCTTGACCTCCTAGAATTCTGGGATTACAAGTGTGTGCCACCTCTTTGTCCAGTCAAAACTTGGCATTTACTATAATGGTCTATCGTATCTATATAGCATTTTACAGCTTTTAAAGCATTCCCTATGTATTTAGCCACTGGTTCCCACAAGCTGAGCAGAACATGAAATCTAAGGATTTTGATGACACCTCAGGTCACCTAGGGTCACTGCATGGAGAAGCTCTGGGGTGGAACTTAGGCTTTCTGGTCCCTGGTCCAGAGCTCTTCCTAAGCAACCCTAAACATTTCTTCAAATCATTATTATCTGCCTTGCAAGCATCAGTTTTTCCCAATCACACCTTTAAAAAGGAAATTTCTGGGCACAGCTGTGGCTATATCCCCTATGTTCCAGGAAACAGGATGATGGGTGAGGGAGAGCAAGTCCCACCCAACAGGAGGCTGCCCCGGATCAGGCAGTCCAAGGACACAGCATGCTGTGGGCTGAGGACACAGTCTTGGGGTGGGCCCCAGCCCTGGGCCATGGAGGCAGTGCTGCAGGGTCTAGGACTGAGGCATCTCTGGGCTGTCTGGACCTTGTGCTAATGGAAAAGGCAGAAGGTTGGGGAGTGGAGAAAACACCACTCCTGCCTGGTTCCATAGAAGTGGAATGTTGTTGGTCTTGGGATGCCCTTGAATCCCAAAGGGAGTTCTCTGGAGGTCAGACAAGGCAAAGAGGATGAGCTTGCAGGGCGCTCTGCCTAGGCTCAGGTCACTGCTTGCCAGTATTCACAGGTGCAGGTGTGTACATCCACTTCGGGCACATAGGAGGGTTTCTGGATGGAAGCTTCATTTGCAGATGAAAGAGAAGAGAGAAATGGAATATGAATAGCTTAGAGCTTCGAACTTGGGAGCACTGCCTACTGGGACAATTTTGGTGAAGCTTTTTTGAAAAAAAAATCATTAAAAAATACATACAGAGAAAACTGCATAAGCAATGAGTGTATAGCTTAAAAATTAAAAAGCTAGTTGCCTAAGCAACCACCATTTAACTCAAGAAATAGGAAAATGTTAACCACACATGCCTTTGTCCACTCACACCCCCTCCAAGGAAACTCTCTATTGATGCAGGTTTTCTTTATCTCCTTTATTTTTTTATATAGTTTCATCATCTAAGGATGCATCTCTAATATCATAGTTTTGCCTACTTTTGTGCTTTTAGTAAATAGAATCCTGCCAAATTGGCTGTATGCAGATGTGTTGGGCTTCTTTCAACTTTATGTTTTTTATATTTCTCTGTATTGCTTTGTGTCTTGTTCATCCATTTTTATGGCTGTGGATTATTTTATTTATGTACCACAACTTATTTATTGATCTACTGATAAAAGATACACAGATTGTTTCCAGGTTCCTTAACTCATAATGGGCCATGAGGGTCCCCACATAGGAACATCCCATGCATGTTCCCTGTACATCCATGTCTGGATTTCTGTGTAGTTGATAGCTAGGAGTGGAATGGATGACTTGTTAGTTATGCTTATCTTCAGCGTTAGGAGATATTGCCCAACTTTTCCCAAATAGTAAAAACAAATTCCACACACATCCTCACCAATGCTTGATGTTGTCCAGCCTTCTAAGGTTTTCCAGTTTGGAGGCTATAATTCAGCAGGGCCATTTCATTGGGTTCAAAGTACCTACCTCAAAACATCTTTCCTTTTTACCTGAAGGTGGCTTGAAGGTTATGATGCACCTATTTTAGAACTGGTCCAGGAGGAAAACATAGCCAAGCAGGGAGACAGTCCAAGAACCTTAGAAGCAGTGACTCAGGCTGGCCCTGTCCCACCAGTGGAAAAGATGCAGGGTGGTGGTGGAGAGGGTGTGTTAGTTAGGGAGTGATTGGACACAGAGCGTGGGTGTTAGGAGAAAGACGGGAATTGGATACCACAGAGGACAATGTGTAAGTTCCGGAGGCAAAAGCAAGCCCTGTTCATTACATACATAATAAAGGATGGCACTGACTGAACTCAAGAAAGGACTTGTACCTTGAGCTCCAAGTGTACCCTGAGACCCCAAAGCTTTTCAGGCTACCTAGGCCTAAACATAGAATCTGAAGGCAGCAGGACTCAAAGCATAGAGTGTGACACCTGGACCCACAGGCCACCTCCAGAGGCAGATTTACTTCCACAGCAGAGAAAAAGACAAAGGGAGTGATCCAGAGCAGTAAGGCTCTGGTTAGATTGTCAGTCCCGTGAAAGTTGCATGTCTTTATGAAGAACCCCGCAGCTTAGCTGCAGCCCCCCCCCACCCCTGTAGATACCCATCAGCCTCGCATGTGCCTACCTAAGTGTGTACATGTGGCTGCACATCTCATATTCTTCAATAGACCCAAACCCGTGAGCTTTCTGCAGAGTGGTTTCCACTGCTGACACCCTGCCCCGTCTGGCCTCTCCTTTGCATCTTCCTGTTGGGCTTTACAGGCGCTGTCTGTGAGCAAGACAGGTGCCAGGAGCTCTGTGTGTGTGTCAGCTGAAGTCCTTTCTCCTGATAACATTCGCTCCAGGGAACATTCGGCCTGTGATGGCTTTTCCAGACCCAGAAATGGCCCACTCCCCAGACCGGGCTGGCCCAGTGAGCGTTTCCGCCAGACCTAAAGATTCTGTGACTTTGTGTTTCTGCCTTAGAAACCAAGATCAAAGGAGCAGTCCTGACCCCAGCACTTTCCATCACTGTAGGAGAATGTCATTTTCATCTGTGCGGCCCTGGCAGTCAGTTAGGAAGCTGTGTCTTTCCACACCTCCCTGTACCCCCACTGTGCATCCCATCAAGGCGCCCCCAGTGCTGACTCTTTCTCCTGATCAGATCTGCTTCTGTGGAAGAGCAGGAAGCGTTCCACTGTCTCATCCCAGCGCACCCTTAGGACTTATCTGCCTGCAGTGTCCTCTGAAGTGGCAGCAGGTCAGAGGCCATGTTTCTGTCAGGTTTACTGTTACTTAAATCAATTTACACCTTAGTATGAGTTCAAGCAATGAATGCTCTCTCCCAGGGTTGCACACACTCCAGGTCTAATCGCCAGTGTGGAAGGAAGCTTTTCTCCTTGGCTGAAGGTATAAGGAAGGGCGGGTCCTCCACCTGCTGGCTGCACACAGCTGCCAGCTGCCAGCATATGAGGGAACTGGTGGCTGTTTCATGAAGTGAGGTTGCCCTGAACACAGGAATCCAGCAGCCGTGGTGGCCAGGGACTTCCCTCTGTGCACTTGTCTGACTCCTTCCCGGCTTGGGTCCTCAGCAGGGAGTCCAGGTCCAGTCCTCTTTGTTTTTCCCTTCCTAGCCCACAGCCTGCTATGAAAGATGTATTTAGCAGCTGTTGGGATGGGAGAGGGATTTGGTGTGGCAGCTGGTGGCATGCTGACCCCAGGCTGGCTTGCCCACCTCTACCAGCTGCGGTAGGAGGGATTGGGCTGTGGCTGGCATGTCCTGTTTCACAGCACCACCTGTTTCCAGCTGCTCTTGCCCTCCAGCTGTCTTAACAGAAGTTTGGGGACAGCTGTCAGCTGGGGTGACTGTCCTGGGACATCTGGTCCTAGCCGTGTCCTGGTTAGCTTGGAGGAAGAAACATAAGGGATGGAAACTTCGAGCCCTCCCGCCACAGGCCCCCTGTACCCCTAGAGGGTCCAGCCCCCCTTAGGCCTCAAGCTTGCCATCTGCATCGGGTTTTAGGGCACACCCAGCCAGGTGCCTGAGGGACTTGGCCCCACGGGGCCTTCCAAGCAGACTGCACAGATGCAGTGATGTCCCTGTGCCAGGACTTAGGGACAGAGCCTGGCCCAGTCTCCTTTTCACAGGGCATCTTCTTAGCACTCAAGCCTTGGGTTCTTTCTTTCCTCCCTAACCCCAGCCACAGCAGCCTCTGTCAGTGCTGGTCCCTGGTGCACCTGCCTTCTGAAACCTCAAGAGCCTGCCCCACTCCAGCGTCACCTTCACATCTCTGGTCTTCTCTCATGCCAGGCACTGCACCCTCTGCAGCCCCTTGTCCCTTCTCCATGCCAGCCTGGGCAAGGTAGGCACCCTCTTGCTTTTTCAAAGACATAGCGAGATCAACACCCGCCTCATCAGGTTGTACCTGTGGTGAGGATTTCCCTCTTCATCTCCATGGTCAGCAGTCCCCTCCGTGTCTACTCCTTCCCTGGCTTCTGGTCAGAAAAACAAGAGTGCAGAAAACAGGGAGAGCTCTGCACTGTGGTCAGCCTTCTCCTGCTCCTCGGGTTTGAGTGTAAGCCATGGTAGTCTCACCCCAGCTGATATACTGGCCATGTGAGTATAGAATTGACACTCTCGGCAAACAACAGAGATGCCCCAGTCAGTGTGCCAGTCCACAGTTCTGGGGGCAGAACCCTTTTTCTGTTTCCATTCCATTAGCTGCCTATGTGTCTGGTGACAGTTGGCTTTCTATGGCTTGTAACAGCTGTTCCAAGTCAGACTTGGTGGCACACACATGTGTCCCAGTCCAGGAAGATCACAAGGTAGAGCCTAGGTGGGGCAATTTAGTGACTTACCAAGGCCCCACCTCAGAATTAAAAGGGGGCTGAGGGTATAGCTCAGTGTGAAAGCCCTGGGTTCTACCTGGACCCACCGTGTTCTGACCCACCGGTGCACCGAATGGGTACCTGTGCTGGTGCCAGCTGTTCCCGTAGTGCCACCTACAGCATGCTCAGGCTCTCTGGTGCCTGTGCACAGGGCTGCTCTCAGCACCTACCCCATCTGCTGTGTGGGCTTGCTGCCAGCTAGTGCCCTCAGTGCCCAACTGCATGCCCCTCCTGCACACAGCATGTCCTCTGTGAGCACTCTCAGTTCCTTGTCTTCCCCAAGGACTCGAGACAAAATTCCCACGTCTCCAATTGTGTCCATCCTTCTGCCCAGCCCTCCAGCTGCCTAAGCCTCCTTTTTCCTCTCCAGCATCCTCTTCTTGTTACCAGGATCCTTGGCTGTGAACGTGGCGGTGTCTGCCGCCAGATAGGCGCCTTTCTCCCTCCTCCACTATAGGCTAGCACCTCCCCCAGCCAAGTGACACTCGCCAGAAATGTCATGGTGGCAGCTGTCCCAGAGGGGAAGAGCCTGAAGCATGAGGTCATGGGTTCACCACATCCCCAGCACCTCCAGAAAGGTGCCCACAAAAGGCCCTTGGTGTGTGGGAGGTGGAAGCCCAGGAGGAGTTGGGGGCTACACAAGGCCCAGTTAGAGGCCACTGAATGGGGATGGCTGAAGCAAAGCAGCTGCTGCACTTCCCCTGGGGACACCAGCTGGCCTGGCCCTGAAGGCCGATGGGGTGATGCCACCGCTGGCCTGGTGTTTGTTCAGGCTGCAGGCAGACTTTGCTGCTCCCATGAGGGGAATAAAACATGCTGGTCCTCTGGGCTCTCAGGGCCAGGCCCACCTCAGACCCTTTCTGTGGAAATTCAGAATAACAGCTCCTCTCTTAAGCCAGAAAGGGACTTAGAGATTGTAAATCAGTGAGTGGGGGGGCCTCTGGGACCTTGGAGGACAGGAGGAGTCACACCTTAACCCACAGGGAACCAAGAGAGAACCTCAGTCCTGTTTGAAGGTATTCACGAGCCAGGTGGGATTTTTGTTCGAGTAATACATATGCTGAGGCCAAGCCAGCCTGTCCCTTCTCTGAGGACCAGCATGTTTTGGGGGAGTCCAACACCAAGTAGCCAGTGCGAACACACCCTGGCCCCCTTTTCAGGGTGATATCACGGGGGACTAGGCACCTGCATCTTTCAAGCTCTCTGACTTAGTGTTCCTGTGGTACTTTTTACTAGTTGGTAGTTTCCTGTGTGTCTGTTACTGAGTCCCTCTCAGGAGACCCCTTCTGGATGGAGCAGGACCTTGTCTTGCTCATGCTTGACCCCTCAGTCCCAGCACTGAAGACAGTCATACTATGACAAAACAGTACACTCCATTTCTGGACCCACTGTACTTCATGGTCTTAGGACAAGAGACATACAGGAGGAGACATCTCCGGCATGGCTCTGAGAGGTGCTTATGAATTACAGATATGCACAGACCCCACCAAGGGGCCAGGAACTTTTCCTCTCAGCCCCAGGAAGATCTCGCTGTCTATAAAATAGCTGTCACACATTTTTGTTCCCCTCTTCCAGAAGTTATGCTTCCTGCCTTTACAGCAGTGCTTCTCAAGCGTCTGCATGGGTGCAACACACCTGGAAATCTTGTGAAAGCACAGATTCTGCTTCAGCTGGGCCTGAGAACCTGCATTTCTAGGAAGCGCCTGCATGAGGCCAGCGCCGCTGGTCATGCTCTGAGTAGTGGGGATTTGTGGGAGTCCAGTCTTCTATGTTTCTCTGTGTCTGCCTGTCCTCTTGAATATTCAGAAGCCAAACTACAAGTATCCCCTGGCCTCTCTAACACTGTAACACAAGCAGTAGCACTGAGAGGGTGCCCAGGATTTGGACGCTGACTGATTAACTGTTAGCACTGACCAGGATCATTCCCAGAATATCAGGCCCTGATCTCTGGTGACCTTGGGCTTTTATATGATGTGCACACTAGAGGTGATAAAGAGGTACAGAGATGAGACAGAACAGCCTGGCAGTTCTGCTGATAAGCTAGCAGGGGGAGATCATTGGTCACAAGGGTAGATGAATGATCCTGAGCTCCTGAAGCTTGGTACAGTGGTGCAGCCAGGCATTTGTACCTTCAGTGACTCTTTTGTGGCTACAGGGATCAAGAAAGTGATTAGCAAGCCATGAAGCAGCTACAGAGCTAGGAGGCTTCAAAAGAAGTTTTTAAGAGAACAATTTCTCCTGCATAGTGTTTCCCTTTCAATTCAGAAGGCGCTGCAGAGGCTGGCTGCATGCCAGGACCCTTCTGCTCTCTAAGCCACCTAGGAGGTGGGCTGTAGGAGCAGGGCCCAGGAGGCTGGGTGCCCACTCAGCTCTGCCACTGTTGAAAATGACTTTCTGCCAGTCACATCCTTGCTCTGGGCCTTGGCATCCTCTCTGCAAAGTCAGGCTGGAGCTCTGGAGTCTCCTCCAGTTGTGAATTCCTATAAGACATGGCAAACACATAGCATAGCGTAGTCTGTGCACCTCTGTATGCACAAACCAATGTAATCATCCCAACAACCCGCAGGGAAAAGTACTGGCATTGTCACCATGTTACGGACAGGACACTGAAGCAGGATGGTTTCGAATTTACCTGTGATCACAGATCTAGAAGAAGAGCAGTGAGAGGGAAGCGAGGCGGCTCCCTGCAGAACTCCCCTAACCACTGTACTCAACTGCCCTGATGCCCCCTACCTGGAGTGACTGCACACCCATAAAACCACTTCCTCTGGGTGTTCTCAAAGCAAGAAGACATCCTTCTCACAGACTTGAGCTCTCACAGTTAATTCTGTGCCATTCTGAGAGCCTGGCTTGGCCAGAGCACCACAGAACACAATGAGTCCTTCCAGGACTCACGCTCTGGTGTGTGTGAAGCGTCCTGAGCATGGCTCGGCCGATGGTTCTGGAGCCTGGTGAGTCTCACAAGTACCCCTGGACTCCTCTGGACAGTGCTGCAGGAGCCCCTGGAGCCATGTGTCTGGGTGTCATCTGCCTGCATACACACGTCACCCTGGCTCTGAGCCGCTGAGGCTTCCCTCTAGGACATTCTTAGAGTCATCCCCAAAGGCCATACCCATCAGGGTCTGAGCTTTTGTGCTTCTCATACCCATCTGCTCAAGAAGGGTGGGAAGCAAACTTGCCCTCCATTTTACGAGGTTGCTTAGCCCTGATCTCACAGTCAGGGCCCAGCGGAGAACACCAACTCGGGCTTTTCAGATGTAGTCTGGGGGCCAAAGTCGGTCTGTGTTCGTCATAGTCACTGCCTCATTGTTGGCACACAACACTTGACACTTGCAACTTAAAGGAAGAGAAGTTTATTTTGGTTTTGGAAGAGTCTATCCTGGCATGGCCAGTGGAGGGGCTGGGAGGAGGAAAGCGGCTTGTGTCAGAGAGGAGGAGCCAGGGAGAGAAGCCCTTCCAGGTTGGCTGCCAGTGACCCGCTTTTTCCATTCAGACCCCAGCTCTTAACATCAAGCACCTGTCACGTCCCTGCAGGTCAGCGGTGGCAAACCCATGGCACACTTTTTTTTTTAGACAAAAGATGTACATGTGTGAGTCAGGGTTGTTTTTTTTTTTTTTCTAAACTGAAACATTGGTATTCAGGTTTATTTGCAGTGTTGGCACCTTGAGATAAATAAGCGGCATTGGGGTTTCGGTTTGGGTGCTCATCTTGAAGGGATTTACCATCGCTGCTGTAATCCAGTCACCTTCCACAACCCCTGCCTCTGAGTGCTCGAGGCATTGGGAGCACCCAGATATAGGCCATAGCAATGTTGAAGCTCAGTGAAGTCAAGCTTTTCTAAAACTAACCACAGGTGAAAGGGCATCTCTAAGCCTGTGGACAAGTTTCCATTGTTTCTGACTAGTTCCATGCTCACCTTGTGTAGGCCTCTGCCTGCGGCCCACTGTCCCCTGCTCTGAGCTCACTCCATCCCCACATGGGGCACTCACAGGTCCTGAAATGGTTGGCGACTGTCCCCAGTTAAAGTTGCGGTCTTCCCATCCTGCCCAGGTTATCTGGAGCCTTTCTCACTGCCACCTTGGACCTCCAACACTCAGAAGGCCCTCCCTGTGCAGGCTGACTGGGATGTAGCTGTGGCCCCTTCCGGTAGGAGACAGGTTTGGAGCTTGACCAACGTATCAAGTGGATCATTTGTGGCAACTTTTTACGGGTACATTGGAAAGTTTGAAGCTAATCTACCAGTTTTCTATACAATTGATAAAGAATTTCTGCTTGTTAGAAAAAATAAACCAAAATTGTTTGGCTGCCTCTTGTAAAAATACTTAGAAATCTTTTCTTTTATCAGACGAATAACCACTTCATATGGGGGAAGTGAAAATAATTTGTTGTTCTGTTCTTCATCCCTGGGTAAAGATAGACCATACCAAATGACAGAAAAAGAGTCATATGTCCTGGTAGGAGGGTATTGTAAGAAAAGTCTTGGTAGACTGGACGGTATTTCCAACAGTGAGACATCCTGGAAATGGGCAAGGGATGCTGCCTGTGGACCTGGCGCTGGTTCCTGGCGCACAGCTTGACACGCAGCTCAGGCTCCAGCCCTGTTTCCCAGCCTGTCTGCCGTGCCTCTGTGCTCCAAGGTTAGCCCTGGTAGTAACTTCCTCCTGCTGATCTCCATAGCACATTAATGGACTCTCCTTTTTCTCCTCAGGAAGTTTCTAAAAATCTCACCCAGGAAAACAAGCAAATCAAAGGGGACATGGAAGAAATTCGAACTGAGATGAACAAGCGTGGCAAAGAGAACTGCTCCAGGAACGTCCTGGACAGCATGCCAGACATCCGTGCAGCCCTGCAGAGGGACGCAGCAGCCGCCTATGCCCACCCCGAGGTAGAGCGCCAGCTTCTGAGGGTCTCCTGTCACAGCGCCCTGAACCACTATTCCAGCCTCTCTCACTTGTGTAGGGCTTTTCAGGGTTCAGTCCTTTCACAGTCATGGTCTCGTATCTGTCAGTAGTTCTGTAAGCGTAATGGAAAAGTTTTGGCTAGATTTTACTTGAAGTCCAGAGAGGCTCATGGGTGTTAAACCAGAATTGGAATCTGCGTATCCTGAGTCCCAACCCCACTGTTCTCCTGGTGTCCCAGCGTGCCTTAGTGAGCAGCCGTGCACTTGTAAGGAAGACACACGTGCTGTGTCAGCTGGATTCACGCCTGTTGTCCCAGCATCCTTAACGGCATCCTTTTTTCCTCTTGGAAATGTGCTGCCTTGGAAACATTAAGTAATACAGTCCTGTTAGGATAAGGGACTTAGTCATCTTCTGCATACTTTCATCGCTAACTTTTCCTCACTAACCTGTGTGGTCTTTAGCACAGCTCTCAAAAGCAGACTAGGCCAAACTCAGTATCCCCATTTAGAGCTGAGGATCCAGACCTAGTCATGCTTAGGGTCTCCCTGGCTCATGTTGGAAGTGGTAATAGAAGTTCTTAAACCTCTGTCTCTTCCCACCCAGTTGTTTTTTTTTTTTTTTTTTTAGCATGAAGCTCCCTTGCATGAAATGGAACAATCTAATATAATTTGAGTGATGGCAAAAGACCTACTTGTTTAAAAATGGCTCCCCTAGCCAGGCCTGGGGGCATAGGCCTTTAATCCCAGCACTCTGGTAGACTAAAGCAGTGGGATGATAAGTGCGAGCCCAGCCTAGGGGCAACTTGGTGACTTAGTGAGACCCTGCCTCAAAAAATAGATTTAAGAAAGGATAGAGTTGTTTGTCAGTACCTATGTCTTTTGCCTCCAGTGGCTCCTTAGTTATGTTTATAAGTTGATGGTTAAATGTGTTACCTTATGGTTTCATAACCTATGTACTACACTGATGGCCAAGATGTGGGCACTGCTTGGGAAGACTATCCAAAAGTATGGAAGAGGGAACAGGTGAATCCTGTGGTAAAGCGGGAAGAGTTGTGGGGAAGTACTATAAAAGGGGCCACTGGGCAGCAGGGGAGAACAGCCTTTCAGACAGGCCTTGTGTACTTCAACTGCTTCCAAAAGGTCTACGGTGGGTGGCAGAGCTGTGGCATACTAGTGTCTGGAGTGTGGTTCCTGCTGTGTTACTAAGGGATGCCCTCTGCCCTAGGCGGTTGCTCTGGGTGCAGGTTGAGCAGGCCCTTGTTCAGTTAGAGTCCCTGAGCTAGTTACTGTATGTGCTGTGACAGTGTGTTAGTCAGTTTTCTGTTACTGTAAGAAAATATCTGAGATAATCAACTAAAAGGAAGAGTTATTTCGACTCAGTTTCAGAGGTTTCCAGCTAAGGCTGGTTAGCTTTACAGCTTTGGGCAAAGAGTACCTGGCGAAGCAAAATCTCATGGAGGCCAGGAAGTGAAAGAGAAGAGGAAAGAGCAGGACCCTAACATCCCTTCCGGGGCACACCCCAGTGACCTCACTTCCTCCCACTAAGCCCCACCTCTTAAAGGTCCCACCACTTCCCAAGAGCGCTGTGTGCTGCCAGCCAACCCTTTAACGAGCTAGCCTTTGGGTAACGCCACTGGTTTCATTGTAGTAAGAAGCATGGCTTGCTGGGGCTTTCCTGCCGTCAGCCATTATGAATTGGAGTAAAGAGGAAAAGGCTCAGGCCTTCAAGTAGCTGTGGCTTTGGGGAATCTTCGGCAACTGTGTTGTGAAGGCAGAGTAAGACCTAGAAGTGACAAGTCCTAAAAAGCCAAGCCAAGCTCTCAGGCTTGGTGTCTGTGCTTCCTTGCTACATACCTCAAAAGAGAAGTCACCCTAACCATAAAATAAGTACAGGCAAGGCTAGCCATTGCCTGGCTTTCCCCATGTTGACTGCTTTGATGCCTTTTTTTTTTTTTTTTTTGCATTTTAGGGCAGGATCTACAGGGTGTCACTACTTAGATCAGACTCGTAGTGGTTCTCCTGTTTTCAGCTTCCCAAGAGCTAGGATTACAAGCGCACACCACCCCATCCAGTCTCAATTGCCATCTCAACGCTCCCCAAGAGTGGGGCCAGCACAGCAGGCTGAGAATGGAACCACTGACCCTTGTGTTTGCCTAAGGAGGCACTTTAATCTGCTGAACTATCTGGCTGGCTTTGTTGATCCTTTGATGCTTTGTTGGAAATGTTGTTTCCCTTCAGAAATTAGGTTTATGTTCTTTGTTGAGTGCTTCCAACTCACTGGATAGTGAGTGTGTGTTTAGTCCGCTTGCCGGGTCTCTCTTATGGGCTTCTGAGCTCCTACCCAAAGTGCTATTCCTGAAGACCTAAGGTGCCTGCTCAACACAGCTAGGGACCAGTGTCTCTTATCGCATCCAGCTACTTCCTCAGCTTCTATCTGCCCTCCCTGGCTTCCAGTTTCCCAGTTGGCTAAGTGAAGAACTTCTCTGTGGCCTTGATGACACATTCTGTGGTATGTTCAGGAACCCAGCTCAGATTTCCTGAGGGCAAATAGCAAACCAAATCAAACACACCAAGCTCTCTTTCTCCTTGCTCAGCAAAGCCCTTCCCCTTCCCAAGTCTCCACTCAGCACACTGCTGAAGTTAGCACAATCCACCCAGACCAGACTGGTGGGCTGGGGAGGGGAAGTGGTACAGAGGGCCCCAGGGAAGGTGCTTCCTCTCCTGCCACAGGCGTCTGTCTCTTCTGTGGACCCCGTGCTGGAAAGGGGGTGGATGGGTTTGGTTGTTTATGTTCAGGGCTCTTGGAATGGCAAATGGTAATTTGTAGGAGGCCTCTGTCCAACATGGCCCTTGTCTGGAGGGTTGGCAGAGGGCTCAGGGTCTGGTTGGGAGTGGAGAGGGCTTGGTAGGAACGAAGACTTTCGATGCCAGGAGCTGAAGTCATGCAAGAGACTCTGGGATGAACAGAGGGAGGAAATCAAAGCACGGTGGGGCAGATGCCGCCCAGTACACTGTCGCCAGTGAACCCCAGGAAATTATATGTTCTCTGGAAGAGACCATCCATGGTCTTGCTCTATCTTCCTGGCTGGGACAAAAAATTGCTGATCCCATCCTCCCCTGAGACCCTGGTACTAAAGACAGTCCCTAGGGCTTGCCACGAAGAAATGACAACTGGCTTCTGCAATGTGGAGGGAAAGCAGGGTGCACAATTAAGCGCCCCCCAGTCTGAATCGGGGCTTTGGCTGGGCTTGTCGCCAGCCTCCCAGGCAGCTGTTTCCACTGGGCCTCGAGGGATCCCCCAAGTCTGCTGGGCAGGAGCCAGACCACAGTCCCGTGGGCATGGAGGGGGAGGCAAGTTCGGGGGATGGCAGATGATTTCATCCCGTGTCCGTGGCTATGAGCAGTTTAGCGTGATGCAAGGAAGAGCACAGGCCCCGAAGGCAGCAGCCCTGCGCTTGCTTGGTGCTTGTACAACTTAATGAAAGCACATCTGCCATGTAATTTAGGGACCTTAAATTGCTAAACAAGGAATGAGACTGTGGCTCAGAGGTAGAGTGCTTACCTAGCATGGGTGGAAACCTGAGGGCAATCCCCAAGGCTGAAAAAAAATTGCTCAATGCCTCTGAGCCTGTGTCTTCATCTGTAAAGAGTGAGTAAACCGTCTACTGCACCCCATTGATGTAAGGTTTAAAGATAAATGAAAGGGGCATTGACAAGCATGATGCCCCCTGAACTATCACCTTAGTAACTAGAAATCCCACATGCCTTGCTGAGGTCAAGTAACCAGCAAGAATAGAGAACTGAGGGAAATGTGACCCAGCGTCCAGTTGGCCCACTTCTGGAGAGCTCCTGGGCCCCAGCCCTTGGAAGCTGACAGAACGGTGTCCCTGTTTCCCCAGAGTCTGTCCTTACCGTGTACTGAGGGCTGATGTGCATTGGGAACACACCATCTGCATAAGCACCATCTGGACAAACTCTGGTCGTGGAAAACAAGTATAGACTTGGCGTGGCTGGGAACCAGCACTCTGGGCCTCTCCAGGCTCCATTTTAAAGGTCAGAACAGGAGCTTGGTTTGCTTTGTCCTGTGCTCAGCAAAGAACTTGGCTGGGCTCACATGGAGAGCCTGAGGTCCTGCTGTGCCCCGGTCACCAGTCATCTAGGGTAGTGGGGACCTGGACTCTGTTTCTCCAAGGTCTGGAATAACAAGACTTAAGGGAGCTAACCTACCTCCTCCTGGTGAGAAGGGCCTGGGGGTTGATGGGATAGAGGGAGCAATAAGCCACTTCTTTCTTTGGCCGTGGGGGTCCTGAGGGCAGCAGGGCTGGGCCCACCTCTCTCAGAGTCCCACACATCTGTGACTGACCACTGCTGGTCATAAGGTGGTCACTGCTTTGAGCCCAGCCAGCTCGCAGGGCATGTGCCTGCCTTCCGCTGCCCTGAGAGGCAGGAGGCTGTGGTCCCAGGCCAGCTCAGGGCACAAAGACTGGGGCATGCTGTGGATATAAGAGGCCAGCAGCTCTCTGAAAGACCGAGGGGGCCTTCTACAGGACCAGAACTGTCACAATGACATTCTCAAGCTACCCAGACACCAAGTCATGGGCTGCCTGCCTGAAACATCATTTGATTTGCCAAAACTCTAGGAGGGTGGCCTTAATCCCAGCTACTTGGGAGGCTGAGGTAGAAAGAGCACAAGTCTGAGGCCAGTATGGGCAATTCCGTGAGACCTTGTTTTAGATGAAAAATAAAAGGGGCTGAGGTTGTAACTCAGTGAAAGAGGGCTCGCCAGGATGCATGAGCCCCACCTGGCATGCAAACGCAGAGGTAAATCTGAGGGTATATTGGGCAGAAGGATCAAAGAGGGCCAGGAGAGGGTCTCTGTCAGGTTCTCACAGAGCACAGACGGCAGCTGAGAAGTGCTACAATAGAAACGCAGCCTGGTGTCTGGTGAGACCTGTGTTCAGCTTTGGGTAAGAGGCCCAGAGACAGGGCCTTAAGCTGTGGGGAGGCTTATTGTTCCTTCACAAAGAGGAGTTCTGGAGGCAGGCAGCCTGGAGCTGACACGATTAGCTCCAGATTTTTTCCACCCCCCAAATCCCCTCGTGGTCACAAGATAGCTGCTCGGCTCCAGCAATCACTGTTGATCACATCAGGAGCCAAGGAAATGAGGAAGAGAGCAACAGATGCCTCCCAGCTCCATCAGGGCTGCTTGTAGAAAACTTTTCCCAATTTCCACCAACTTCCACCTACACCTCGTGACCTGGAAAGTAGTCTCCATTCGTGGCCACCACACCCACGTCTGTCAATGAGGATCGAGGGTAGAGATCTGGGGAGCTAGAAGTCTCTGTCGCAAAGAGAGGAGTGCAGAAGCTCGAGGAACATTTCCTGGGGGACCTGAGATTGTAGGTGGGCCTTGAGAAGCAGGAGATTTCAGCAAAAAAATCTATGAATGGGATGTAATGACTTTGCAGACAAAAACAACCTGAGCAAAGATCCAGCGGCTCAGGAGACCCAGGAGGTCCAGGAGCGTGGCAGGGAGGGGGAAGGTTGAAAGCCAGGCATGGTGGCGCACACTCAGAATCCCAGCATTCAGGAGGCTGAAGCAGGAGGATCGCTGTGAGTTTGAGGCCAACTTGAGCTACATAGCAAATGCAAAACCAGCCTGGACTATATAGTGAAACCGTGCAGAGCTGGGCCTAAGTCCATTTTGAAGAGCTCTGATCATCTGATCTGGGATTCCGGGCTTCATCCGTTCATGCTGCATGCATGAGAGAAGACGTTTTAGGAAGCCTAATTCTGATAGCCATAAATGCAGTCAGGCTTCCTCTCGGGATGAAGGGTGCCTCGGTCCTTGCTGTTCATGCCCCACCCGGCACCCTTCCCTTTATATTGAGCTTGCTGGAAGCATCTTAGATCTACATCACCCAGGATCCCCAGGCCCTGGCTAGAGCTAGGAAGACTACCCCATGGTCTGCACGGAATAGTGTTGAGGTCAAAGATGCTGATGCTAGAACCAGACTGCCTGGGTTCAAATCCCACCTCTGCTGTTTTACCCATTGTGTGACTCCTATGGGAGAGCATGTACCCCTCTGTGTGCCTCTGTTCCCCTGACTACACATAAGGGTGATCACAGTAAGCCCACTGCATAGGGCCGAGGGCGGGTTCAGTGGCCCACACATGCGCACTGACAGAAAGCACGGAGGCTGGGAGCCAGCCCTTGAGGGTGAGGCTCTTGCTAGCGTAGCTTCCGCCTGGCTGCCCTCCCTCTGACCGGTGCTCTGCCTGCCCTTGTGTCCCCTCCTTGGAGCAGTATGAAGAGCGGTTTCTGCAGGAGGAGACCGTGTCCCAGCAGATCAACACCCTCCAGCTCCTGCAGACGCAGCCCCTGTCCCCACCACAGGTGGTGAAGCCACAGCGGCCCCTGCAGAGGCAGGTCCACCTGAGGGGCCAGCCGGCCTCCAAGCCTACTGTCATCCGGGGCATCACCTATTATAAAGCCAAGGTCTCCGAGGAAGAGAATGACATCGAAGAACAGCGTGAGTTGGGGCCACAGAGGAAGGGCAGGGCGGGGGTTTCCTGCTGGGCCATGAAGAGAGCAACTGCCCTGCCCGGGATCCCTCCTTGGTCTGGTTACTGCCTTGGCCCCACCCTACAGAGTTACAGGTCACACTCAGTTACAATGTATTCCTTGTAACTTGCTGGGTGGCCTTGGGCAAGTCACTCACTCTCTCTGGGCTTGCTGAGCCATGCAGCAGAGCTTGGCTAAGCAGGAAGGGACTTCAGTGTCCTCTTGTCCAGTCCACGCTGTTTGAAGGGGAGGAAGCCAAGGCACGGGGAGAATCATATGCTCAGGGACACATGGTAGGCTTCTGCCACACGTTCTTCCCTCCTGGCCCCCCGAAATGTCTGAGTCACCAGCATCTCCCCTTACATTTCACTAAGAGTAGATTAGCCCTCTCCCTATCTGTTATTTGTTTGTTTATTTTTTATTTTGAGACAAGATTTCAACGTGTGGCTTGGAAAGGACTTGAACTTGCAGCCTTCCTGCTTCAGGCTACCAGTGTGCTGGGATTACAGCCTGTGTCACCAGGCTCGGCTTAGCCTTCCTGACCCTCCTTCCCCTGCTCTGCTCTTCACCCACAGCACCTGAAAACTGCAGCCTATCCAGTGTCTGGTGTCTCCACCCCTCGCCAGAAGCTCATGAGGGCAAGGGTTGTTATTTCGCTCCCTGTGTTATGCTTGTCAGATGAATAGGCTGGGGGCTGAGTTTCCACCTGGCACCAGGGCGCAGAGCCTGGGCTTCTGCCTCCCACCGGGGACCCAAGTTGCAGGTGGAATACAGGGCAGTCTGTCCAGAGAGACCGTCCAGGAGATCCTGGACTCCTGCCTCCATGCTCCTTGTCCCCTCTTCTAAATACCAGCAGGGCAGCATCTCCAAAGTAGGTCACCAAGTCTCAGGCAGGAGCCTCTTTTCCCTGTGGTCACCACCTGCCTTGGTCAGGCTGGCCCTCTCCCCACGCCACCACTGACCCTCGTGTTTGTTCCACAGAAGACGAGCTTTTCAGTGGTGAAAATGGAGTGGATTTGCTGATTGAAGACCAGCTCCTGAGACACGATGGCCCCCTGACCAGGCCCATCCAGAGGCCAGGAGCCACCCATCGCGGTGCTGCCGCGACAGCTGCCCCACATATCCAGACACCACAGTCCTCAGCCCCTAGTGCCACGAATCCTGTTCTCCAGGACTCAGAGGCACGGCTCCCACCAGCACTGCAGACCACGTCGGTATTCCCAGATCCCACAAGGGAACCACCTGCTGCTCAGGGCCCCACCACCACCGTAGCCCACACAGCCACTGAGCCACCTCCAGCCTCTGTGGCTGCAGGGCCTGCACTTGAGGAAGCGCTGTACAAAGCCCCTGTGCCACCCACTATGGTCAGCACAGACTCGCCGGGGAAAGACATAGCTGTGGGACGGGGGACAGCCCTAGCCAGCCCCACCCTGACCCCCGAGGAAGAGGATGACATTCGAAACATCATAGGTGAGTTCATCCCACCCTCTCCTGGTCTCCTGGGTAGCTCGGGCCCAAGGCTGAGCCAGGACGTTGTTTGAAAGGAGGTGCCAGGAGGTGCAGCTCATGACAGCAGGCTTGTCCGCACCTCCAGGCACTGCAAAAGCAAAAGCAAATGAGACAAGCAGAAGCCTCCAACTAATAATAAATAATGTTAATATCCAGGGGTTGTGTCTTAAAAATGTGACCAGGACAACAGTGGGAATCTCCCCTTTGAATTATGTCAATGAATAAAGCTGAGACCTCACCTGCATCTATCAGCTGTGTAACCTGGAACAGGCTTTGCCATGAGTATCCCAGGACCTAGACAGTGACCAGGTTTTCTACAGTAAGTTCGTTAGGCCATGAGATAGTAAGGATTCTTGCAGTGGAGAATGTCCCAGGATCATACCAGAGTGGGAGCAGAAGGAAAATCAAAACCTCTGGAGGCCCAGCCCTGGAAACATGGTGGCCTCAGGTGACACATGCTGTCACAGGGGAGTAGGGAAACAGTGCAGTGAAAAAGATACTGCTATGCTGGCCTGGCCTCTAGGAAGACTGGGGATGTTTTTATTTTTAATGTTATTTATTTATTTATTTATTTATTTATTTATTTATTTATTTTTGCAGTACTAAGGATTGAACTCAGGCCCTTGTGCTTGCCAGTGGGGATGTTTTTCAAGGAGGTGCATAAGCTGGGTTTTGAAGAATAAACAGGATCTTTCCATGTAGGAAATGGGAGTCCTCTCAGCTTTATTTTTATTTATTTATCTATTTATTTTTGTCTTTTTGAGACAAGGTCTCGCTGTACAGTTCAGGCTGGCCTTGAGCTCAGTTTTGTAGCCCAGGCTGGTCTCGAACTCTCACCGATCCTCCTGCCTCAGCCTCCCGAGTGCTGGGATTTTAGGCATGCGCCACCACGCCCGGCTAGTCCTCTCAGCTTTAGAGCCAAAGGAGGGACGTGTGTGCCAGACGTGTGGAGGATGCCACCTGCCCTAGGCCTGGTGCCCCGTGACTGTGTGATGGCTCAGGATAAGGGGACTGGGAAGGGGTGGTAGTAGTTTTGAGTACCTCTTCCAAAAAGAATTAAAACAATCATTTATTAAGCCACCACTCAGTCAGTGCATGACTAAAAAAAAAATCATCAAAATATTTATTGAAAAATACATTTACTGTGAGAGAAGACATGATTTGCCTCATGTGAATCTATCCCTTTCCTCCATTTCTGTTCCTCGGCTGCTCTGTTCCCAGTTCTTTGGGAGAAAGTGCTAGCTCTTGCCAGAGACAGGGTGGAGGTGCACGTGTCCTGAGCCTGGTCTCTGTCACTCACAGCTATGTGACTTCGGCCAAATCTCTGCCTTTCTCTGGGCCTCAGCTGAAAATAGAAGTTTTGTAAGGACCACGTCTCCATTGCATCCTCTAGTTTTCCGCAGGAACTCTGCCAGGCCTTCAGAGGCCAAGGGATCCTCACGGCAAGCAGAATCCCAGAATAATGGCTGAGCAGGGACATAGCCAGTAAGAGAGGAGCCTAGAGCCTCGCCTCCTCCACACTGGGCTGGAGGACGTGGCATAGGAAGGCAGGCCTTCCTGGGGCCCCTGAGGCAGCACAAGAGCAGGAAAAATGCTTTAGTCTTTTTTCCTTCCATGGAACAAAAAGGAAGCCCGAGCAGAAGGCCAGTAGGCAGCGGGCCCTGCATCACCTCTGCTGAGTGCTCTGAGGTGGAGCCCGCACTCCTACTTCCACCCTAGCTCTAGGCAGCCTTGGGCCACAGCCCTTGAGTCCCGTACACCACCCAACCCTCTGCTGTAGTACAAGCTCCCCCAGCTGCCACTTCTCATCCTTCAGCTTCTGTCACCTTGGGTAAGAGGAAAGTTCCTCCTGCTCATTAGAAAATCCTCCCTACCTCCCATCATGGGTAGCTGGAAAACAGGCGACCACCTCCACCTGGGCACCCGCACCCCTCCTCTCCCTGTCTGCCTCCCCCGGATCTAGCTACCAATGCAATGTCCAGTACCAATCTGGTGTCCAGTGTCCCTCCTGACTTGGATCTTTCTGAGGCTCACAGGACTCTGGACAGAGAATCCAGTGTTTCTCTAAAAGCCATTTACTTGGTGGTGGGAGCTAAGGGACCAGGACACGTTTTCTCTCATTGGTCAGCATGCTCCTCAGCTAGAATCACAGCCACATTGAGGGTGTCAGGCTCCCTTAAAGATTAGCTGGTAGAGTATTTCAAAAGAGCTGGGCTTCTGCTTCCAGCTTCTACTTGGAAAAAGTCTTGGATGTGGCCACAGATGTAGTATTTCCTTCAGCTATCAAGGGTGGGTCTGGGGTGGCACAAACAAGAAATATCTGGCTGTACAAGCAGTGTGGAATTTTGATGAGTTTGTTTTGGGGAAATATTTTATATCATCCATCGTTGTTAAGTGCCTCTGGCTGGCTGCTGTTAGCAAGAATGGCGTTTCCGTTCTGGAACCTTCCCTGCAGACCCTCTGACTGGGCTGGGTCTGGCCAAGGGAGACCGTGATGCAGGGACACATCCCAATTAAGTAAGACTCATTTGGCTGAGACAGGAACAGGCCTGCCATTCTGCTCCGGAGACGTTGTTCCCTGCTTGGTGGCTGCTCTGACTCTAGAGCTAAGGTGCGGTGTTAAATGGGAGCTTGTATTCCATCACACTCCAACCCTGACTCTTTGTTGCCCAGGCTGGGCTTGTCCTAAAATGCTCACTCTTGGAGGAGCTTTAAATCCTCAGAAAAATTCTGCGCACAGGTAGATTAGAATGAGGTATACGCGAGCACAAATGTGGTGGTCCTGTGCACACCTGGTCCGGGATGGTCTGCTGAGCTGTGGGGCCACAGCTTAACAGATTCCCAAAGTCTATCAGGGGCAATTCCTGATGTGATTTTTAGAAGGAACTAGTTTAGGGGCAGGAAGGGACAGACTAAGAGGCCAGTAAGGTTGTGACAATATCAGAGACATCCAGTTTCACATCTGAATCTAGGAAATGCCCTGAACAGGGAAGAATGCCCTCCCCTACAGGGCACACAGTACTAGAAACCCCAAGGCCTGACTGACCCCTCTGGCTGGGGGTGATGGGGTGAGACAACAGGGCTGACCCGGGGCAGAGAGGCCAAGATGGGAGCAGCACTTTCCAGAGCCTCCATAGAGCCCATACTTCCCTTGGTCCAATCAGTCTGTCCCCAAGCCTGTGGACAGGCAGACACACACACACACACACACACACACACACACACACACACACACACACTGGAGACTCCCCTGACCCAGCTGCCTAGGCCCCTGGGAACTTCAGTTGTCTGATAGCCCCTGGCCCCACACATGAGAATTTAGAGCAGACAGGAATCCGCCATAATTCACTGAGCACCAGTGACAATCAGTGGTGATCACCCAGCAGAGGCAACAGGGAGAGGCAGGGCAGAGGAAGGGACAGGAAGGGCCAGGTGAAGGGACTGGGGGTGCAAAAGCCACTGCAGAGGGGATCATTAGAGTGCTAAGAGCCACCATCGCGTGGGTGCTGCTGACCTCAGGACCCAGCAATAGAACCTGGGGCCTGCCCTAGACCTGCTCCGCAACTATGTGTGAGGTGGACACAAAAATGCAGTGATGAATACAAAGGTGACGGAGAGCACGGGCTGCTGAAAGGGGTCAGGGAGCTCCAGGCAGCCTGAGATGCAGGCTGTGCTGACCCTGCCAGCCTGAAGGGCTAGGGGAAATGAGACCGGTAAAGGCGAGAGTGGTACTATAGTGAGAAGGCCCAGAGCCAACAAGAGCTCCTGAGGTGAACGTGCACCGGATGACAGTGACTGTAGGATTTGCAGGGCTGAATGCAGAGTGAAAAATCAGGCGAAAGACTTCTAGAGGTAGTGAATGTACAGCTTCCTCCATTCTCCCCGGGGAAGGAGGGGGTCCTTTGTTGCTCCATACAGTGCTTTTGTATTTGCTATTTCAGGATGATGCAAATAGAAAAAAATATTAAAACTGAGTATTAACTTTTTAAAAAGAGTATTAAAATTTTAAATTACTTGCATGAGTTTTACCATCCTTATATGGTAAAATGCCAGTTTTGTTTAGCGTTTTTTTTCTCTTTTGCAGTACTGGTGATTAACCTCAGCGAATACTGAACTGTGTCCCCTGTCCTTTTGATTTTATGTTGAGACAGAGTCCCACTGAGTTGCCTGAGCTAGGTTTGAACTTTGATCCTCCTTAGCCTCCAAAGTGCTGCTATAGTTGAGTATGATGCAGGGGAGCCCTGCCATTTCTGGTGTACACGTATGTTCCTGTGACTTACATGAAGAATTCATCTAATGACATGGGTCATACTCCAGGGCCCCCACGAGCCCTTGTAGCTTGCACTGATCAGCCCAGGGGCTCACTGCATGCAGCTCACCTGTCTGTTTCTATCACACTTGTTCTGTGCACACTGAGCCACAATCCCTCTTGCTCCTGAGGCAGGAAAGACAGAAAGGAAGAGCAGCTAGAGGTGCACCTGTCTTCCTTCTCTTCTGCCTCATGCTTAACACAGTGTCTAGCAAGAAAGGACAGGGTCTTTTTTTCTACTTTCCAGCCAAGCCCTGGTTGACCATCAAGGTGGTTCAGAGGCTGCATATTTGCTCAGCTTGAGTCTGCTGAGCTCCCTTCCTGAGGGTCCCCTCAGAATCCTGTGTCGGGTGGCCCCGCAAATCCTACAGGCAAACAGGGGCAGGAAGACAGACACGGTGTCTTGGTTCCTTTTCTCTCATTGCTGAGACAAAATACCCAAAACCCAAATTAAGGAGGGAAAGGTTCAGCTCACAGTGTGTGGAGGTTTCAGTCCGTACTCAGCGGGCTCCAAGGCAGGGTGCCACACGGCAGAGAGCAGCCATTCATGGCAGCAGAAAACAGCGAAGAGCAAGAGTGAAAGGGCAGAGCAGAGAACAAATCTCTTTCCCTCCCTTCTCTTGGATGCAGGTTGCCTGTCCCAAGGTAGGTCTAGCACTCACACCCATAATCCCAGCATTGGATCCTGAATTAATCACAAACTCTAAAGCTGGCCCTGTGCCTGCATGATGCTCTGCAGGGACAGCTAGACACAAACCAGAACACCTGGCTATCTCACATCCTCCTCTGCTCACTTTTGTCCATGTCCTGTTAAATGCCACTTACAAAACAGAATTCCAAGGGTACGTGAAGAATTTTAAGATGGCAGTGCACCAGTGATGGTTCCTGAAGATAACTGGCTCTAATTTCTGGAATCTGGGAAGGTGTGATTCAGTCAAGAATTCTAGAGAGAGCTGAGCATGGCAGTGTGCCCCTGTAATGCCAGCTACTTCTGAGGCTGAAGCAAGAGGATCATCCATAAAGCCAGCCCTGGATGCCCAATCCACACAGATAGCAAGAAGTCTTGGTCAGGGTCATCTCCCACCCTTCATGGTTCTTACAATCTTAGGTTTGATTGCTTTTGGTCCTCTGCTCCTCTTCAGAGACTTGAGCCAGGGTCAATTCTTGAGCGCTAACCCATAGAACATGGTAACATTGGTTGTCACAGGTCACCAGTGTCATTGGCAGCCCTGATTGGGGGAACCCAGATGAGTCACAGACACCACTGTTCTCTGTGCAGGTGCTCTGAGCTACTTCCTGTTAACCTTAAAAAGGAGACAGCATGTGGGCCTCTCTCTAAGGCTGGTGTCTGCTGCAGGGGCCTCAGGACCACCCAGCCTCTCAGGGCAGGACGATATATTTGGATCCCGTGGTCTGGACCTGCTCCCTGCTCCTGTCTTCAGGCTCCTACCCTACTTCTGTCCTTCCTGCCTGCTTTTATCCATGCTGTGTGGCTCTACCTCAGGCCATACAGAAATACATTCTGAGGCCCCAGGCATAAGGTCGTAAGCCCGCAAGCTAGACTCCCCTATTCCTGCAGGAAATAAGGACCCCTCCCTCACCCCAGAAGCTGATTGCATCCACACCAGTTTACTGTGCCTCCAATTTTCCATAAGTCTACTGACTGAAAATGACAAAAATTTACTGTCTTAACAGTTCTGAAAGCCAGAAGTCCAAAATCACAAATTAATGGAGCTAAAAAGTCATAGTATGAGAGGCCTGGCGTCTTCCAGGAGATCCAGGGGAGAATCCATGCCTTGCCTTCACCAGCTTGCAGTGGCTGCCAGCATCCCTTGGACTGTGGCCACGTCACCTCAGTCTTTCCTCTCTCATCACACTGCCACCCCTCTTCTGTAGAGCCATGACAAAGCCCAGGCTGTTGGCTCCCAGGCCTGCTTGCTAAAAGAATACTTGTGACTGCCGTAAGAATCTACACAGATAATTGAGGATAAGCACCTCAAAATTCTTTTCTAAGGCTGGGGATATAGCTCAGTTACACAAGGGCCTGTCTGACAAGTGCAAGGTCCTGAGTAAAAAAAAAAAAAAACACATTCATGTCTGTCTGTCTGTCTGTCTGTCTGTCTCCTTCTCTCTCTCCCCCTCCCTCCCACTCTTTCATTTTTCCCAGCCCAGCCTTAGACTTCTGATCCTCTAGCCTCAGCTTCCCTAGTAGTTGGAATTATAGGAGTGCCCTGGCATGCTCAGCTCTCCCCAGGATTCTTGACCAAATCACATCTGCCCAGATTCCAGGAATCAGAGCCAGGTGTCTTCAGGGTGCATCCCGTGGCCCACTGTGCCGTCTACAGGATGGATTTTCAGGCTCTCTTGTGAAGTACACTGAGCTGGCAATATACTTGTTTGACTCCATGACCTTTTGGAAACAACATAGACTTTGGAATCTGTGCAGAGCCATGACAAAGCCCAGGCTGTTGGCTCCAAGTCTGGGCACTTCTGCACCCTCCATCAGGGCCTTGCCCTCAAGAGCATTGCTGTGTAGGCGGGATCCTGGAAGGGGTCAGACTGAGGGGCTAAGATGGCAGAGCTCATGGGGAGTCCTGGCTTAGAGAGCTCACCTGCAGTTTCCAGGCCGGGCCAGTGAGACAGCATGGCCAGGGCGATCCCATCAGGAATAGCTCTCCTGACCTGGCCCCCAACTTGGGCTGCAGGTATAGCTGGCAGAAGTCTTTGAGACGGGAACTGGTGTCTTTGCAGGGCTTTGCCAGGAGGAAGGATGCAGGTGGGCTCTGCAGGGATATCCCATGAAGGTACTCCTTGGTGCAGCCGGCATGGCCTCTCCCCTGGCAGCCAGGGCCCTGTGTGGTGCCAGGGAATGAGATCTTTTCCATCAGGCTCTGCTGCCAGGCCCAGCCGGAGACTTCGGTTTTATTGTCTTGAACAGATAAGCTCAGCTGTGGGGGTTGGAGACAGCGGCATGTGGGTTCTGTAGTTTGTCAGGTGGAGACTGGGTCTGTCCGCATTGTCAGAGCCAATCAAGCAGCTGCCCAGACGGAGAGCCAAGGACACAGTGGGCTCACAGCGCCCCTTTCTCAGACCACTTTCTGGGGAAAAGCATGTGTAGTATGATCACTGTACACAGTGAATGTGTAGGTTAAAAAACTCATTTCAGTGATAATCACATTGCCAATAATCCCCAGCAAAATCCTCCTCTCACTTAAAACACACATTCGCTATAGTTTTCAGTCATAACTCACTATGTTGGACAGATTTGGACGTGAGGTAACCTGGAGTCAGGAGAAGCCTGAGTCCTAACTGTAGGCCAGTGTTACTTTTGTCTGAGAGGAATGAATGAGCGAGTCATTCCTCTCACCATTCCCCATCCAGGCAGCTAGTCTTTATGGCCAAGGAAGGGAGGAGGCTGTCAAAGTCTGCTCTGTCTGCAGCCAGACGGCACAGAGGGGCTGGGAGAGCAGGATCCATCTAGTTGTCCCGTTGTCTTTTCCTGTCTCCATAGTGCACTAGTGTGGAGATAGTACGGGCACATGCCCTTGGCAGTCAAGTGTGACTTCTGTATCATCCAAGGTCATGTCTGAAAACAACACTGCATATAAACCATTGCAGGCTTCCAAGTTGATCCAGAACCAGTATCACCCTAGTGGACTTTTAGGGCCACTCCCGAGTGCTGGATCACTCTGAAGGTTGCTGCTGAGTTCTTGTCCCACTGATACTAATTTAAACTTCGCAGGTGTCTCTTGTAACAAAAGTGAGCTCCTTATGTAGGAGCTTAGACCCTGCCCCTCCAGTTCTTCAACAAGAGACTGAGCTTTGGCTTGTGGACGGCTCTCCAGGCTCCTGTGGGTGACCTCAGAAGCGCGGTCCCAGGCCTGGCCAGTGTTCCTGCTGGTGCCCAGCAGAACGCTCTCCCCACTCAGTTCGTACAATGCCATGTGCTCCCCCAAGGGTCAGGCCACCTGCCAGCACCTGCCACTGGCCAGACACCATGAGCTCTGAATACCATGAGCACAAAGAGGAGAAGCCACAGCCCAAGTCCCTGGGGGCTCACATTGTGGTTGAGCTGGACGTGGAGGCATAGGCATTGGCGAGCGGCTGTGTCCAGTCTGGAAGGTACACATGTGCAGGGCCATGGGAACAAGAAGGAGCAGGGCATGAGGACAGACTGGCTTTCAGAGACCGTAGGGCTTAGGATCTTGAGGGATAGGATCAAAACGACAGAGAACAAAAGGAGCAAAGCACGCTGGCATGACAGCCTTGATCTGAGCACAGGGTAGCAGAGATCAGGGAACAACTACAGATGGTGTCTGAAGACTATCTGGGATCAGGCGGTGGACCCAGGAACGGCTGCCGGGAGCTAAGATCAGGAGAGGGAGCGGGCATAAGTGTGGCCTTATTACATCATCCTGACACCCGTCCATTTCTTCACCTCCCCTCCCCCAGGAAGGTGCAAGGACACCCTCTCCATGATCACAGGGCCCACCACCCAGAACACATACGGGCGGAACGAGGGGGCCTGGATGAAGGACCCATTGGCAGAGGATGAGCGAATCTATGTGACCAACTACTACTACGGCAACACTCTGGTTGAGTTCCGGAACCTGGAGAACTTCAAACAAGGTGAGTGTTGGGGGCCCAACTCAGAAAGCCCTTTCTGGCCCTATTGCCCTCTGCTTTTGTTGGGTGGTTGACTCTTTGATTGATTTTTGTCTTGGGAATTGAACTTAGGCTCTTTTCACTGAGCTACATTCCCAGCTTATTCTGAAATTTTTATTTACTTTGAAAAAGGGTTTCAATTAGTAAATTACCTGGACTGGGCTCAGACTTGAGAACTTCCTATTTCAGCCTCTCAGAATGCTGGGTTTACAGACATGTATAACCACAATCAGCTTGTTTATCTGAATCGTGGCCATGTCTCTTTGGGTGATGACAATAAATGAGATGAGTGACAGCTTCTAGTGGTGAGAAGATCCTTCCTGGAAATGCGTTCCCCCATCCAGCCTCCCTCACATTCTCTGCTCCCAGCTCTCCTCCTGTTTCCTAGCTCCTGGGACATGTGATGATCCCTGACTCCTGCCAAAAGACGGTAATAAAACATCCTCCTCTCCCCATAGCTCTTGACAGGTTGTTGTTGTACAGAGAGGATCCTGCTACACAGTTCAGACTGTGTCAGTCTCCCCAGCGATGGGATTATAGGCTTGCATCACCAGGCCAGGTTTGCTCTTGAAAGTTTACACCTCACACTCAGATAGTAGCACTCTGGATCCTTGAAGCCCCACATGAGGCAGAAGGGAGCTGCTCTGGCACATGACAGATGATACCAAGATGCAGGATGGTTGTGCGACTTGGTGCAGAAAGAGCAGAGCTGAGACACAGCCCAGGTGAGTGAGCTGAGCCACCTGGCCCTTGCACACTTCCCTCAAGCCCTTGCCTTCTCCCCACCCTCAGGTCGCTGGAGCAATTCCTACAAGCTCCCTTACAGCTGGATCGGCACCGGCCACGTGGTATACAATGGCGCCTTCTTCTACAGCCGGGCCTTCACTCGTAACATCATCAAGTATGACCTGAAGCAGCGCTATGTGGCTGCCTGGGCCATGCTCCATGACGTGGCCTATGAAGAGGCCACGCCCTGGCAGTGGCAGGGCCACTCAGATGTGGACTTTGCTGTGGATGAGAATGGCCTATGGCTCATCTACCCGGCCCTGGATGATGAGGGCTTCAGCCAGGAGGTCATTGTCCTGAGCAAGCTCAACGCCGTGGATCTGAGCACGCAGAAGGAGACCACATGGCGCACAGGGCTGCGGCGGAATTTCTATGGCAACTGCTTCGTCATCTGCGGGGTGCTGTATGCTGTGGACAGCTACAACCAGCGGAACGCCAACATCTCCTACGCCTTCGACACCCACACCAACACACAGATTGTCCCTAGGTTGCTGTTTGAGAATGAGTACTCCTATACCACCCAGATAGACTACAACCCCAAGGACCGCCTCCTCTATGCTTGGGACAATGGCCACCAGGTCACCTACCATGTCATCTTTGCCTACTGACACCCTAGTCCCCAGAAGAAGCAAAGAGGGGCCGCTAGCACCTTGTGTGTATGTGCATGTGTGTATGTGCATGTGTGTGTGTAGCTGGGTGTGTGCTGTTTAAAAATGTATATTATTTTGTATAATATTACAAGTGTAAAATGACAGTTTTTTTTTAATGCGGATTGTGGATCAATCCATACTCATATGTGCTGGTCTCACCCTCCATGGTTTATATTTTTGTGCAAGTGAGCTCTGCCTTTGGACCAGTTGGCCACCTTCCTTTGTGCCCCCCACCTCCCTAGCTCCCAGGTCTGAGCTGTTGGGGAAGACTTCATCTGTGTTTTACAGCAGAGAGTACCAGGGCAGGAGTGAAGGAGGACAGTAGCAAAAAAAAAAGTTTTATGTGTTGGAGAAATTCTAAACACCCAGAAAAATGCTTTTTTTAAATAAATAAATAAATAAATAAATAAAGAAGTTTACAATCTTCCCCCAGTGTGCTCTGTTTAGCAGGGATGTGTCCAGCCAGTCGTTGGGTGCCTCTCCTGAAATAGACCAGCCTGGTGTACCCCAGAAGTGTTTTCCTCCTGTGTGCAAATGCAGGTCTAGGAGTTCCCACTCTCCTACTGAGACAGAATTTGAAACAAGCTGACCCTGTGTTTTTTTTTTTTTGTTTTTTCTTTTTTTTTGTTGTTGTTGTTGTTTTTTTTTTTTTTTTTTTTTTTTTTTTTTTTTTTTTTTTTTTTTTTTTTTTTTTTTTTTTTTTTTTTTTTTTTTTTTTTTTGGTTTTGTTTTGTTTTAATTTTGTGACACTGGTCCATAATGCACACATGTCACTTTAAGGACATTTCAACATTAGACCTCTTGGTTCACTCTGGACTCCCTTAAAACCAATGTGTCTCAATTGTTCTCTTCCAAGCCAGGGATAGCTAGTGCTTGCAAGACGTCTCAATTTTGCCAGTCTTTCTCTCTGTACAGATAACAATGTCTGCACTCTTTTCCTCCTATAGGAAGAGCTGCTTCTGGTCTCCTGTAAGATTTTTTCACTTCAGTCCCATGTTTGGGGTAGATTTGGTAGAGGGGAAGGAAACTTGGTAGCAGTATTGATAGTCAAAGTACAAAGATCCTTCAGAGCAAATTGGATGGGATTCGACATGCTGAATCTTTTGGGGAACTGTCTTATGAAATCTAAAAAGACTCCAAGGCTAAGATTAAGTCAAGCTTCAAGATAAGTGTGTGGAGCCCTCAAAAAGTTGCCCCAAGTAGCCCAGAAGGAATCAGCCCTGAAAGAGATACAACAAATAAGCCAACCTCAAAGTTGTGGGTTGCTCTCTTAAGTCTTTTCTTCCTTTCAGGTGCAAACATATTTTTATTTTGAAATCATTTTAGATTTTCAGAAATTGCACCAAGTTAGAGGAGAGCTTCCCAATACCCTTCATCCAGTTTCCCCCAGTATTAACATCTTACATAATGAAGGACTTTTTCAAAACTCAGAAGCCAACACTGATAAATTCCTGTGTTCCAGTGAGGTCTCTGCAGTCTATAACAGTTTCTCCCTGGCCTTTGAGGCCACTGTTTTGCTGAAGAGACAGCACCTGTTTTTTGGGGAAATCACTCCTTCTGCCCTTTTCCCCTCCAAGTTCTTCCTCATTTCCTTTAAAGGCTTAATTAGGTTCAGCCTAGACATATTAGGCAGAAGCCTCCACAGCAGTGCTGTGAGCAGGGCTTTCCACATTCCCTGCTGTTTCTACCACCCTAGTCAGCCTCACCATGTCAGCCCTGGGTACCTGTTCTACTTGTCTCCTAGTTCCCTTTCCACTTGCTCAGTGTCTGGCTCTGATCATGTCCCAGTACCACTGGACACGTGATGTCTCGTGGGTGGTGATCATCAAGCAACTTGATTTCATTTTTCTCATCAGTGTCTCAAAAATGAATGGTATTTGGTAGAGCCAGTTCTTTTCCTGCTCCTGTAGGAAAACTTGGCCAAATCCCTTGACTTCTTTGGCAACTCCTAGGTTATTCAAAACTTGTATGACCACTTCAATTTATCGCTTAAACACTACAGTTTTAGTTGAGTAATTAAAAGAGCCAGTCCACTTTAATAACCAAAATACTGAACTGGATTGCAGACGGCTGCCTCATCCCCAGCTGTCCTTACCAAGGCTTGTTGTAGATGAGAATTCTGACACTGCGGGGGTCACTCGTTCTCCTAAATGGCTGAATTTGGTGTTGGTCCCTCCAGAGGGGAGCAGGAGACAGAAGAGAAGGACTCTCAAAAAACAAAACAAAACAGAAAACTACTTGACTGATATAGCTGTGTGGTTCAGCTCTTCTGAGAGGTATTTTACATATTCTCCTGAGCACTTTTGAGCATTGGTTGATTGACTGACTGATTGATTGATTGATTGATTGATATAGTCCTGGGGGTAAAACCAAAGAGCACTTTACCACTGAGCCACATCTTCATTCCTGTTTAATTTTTACTTTGAGATACTGTCTTGATAGATCGCCAAGGTTGTGATCCTCAAAGTTCCTCTTGCCTTCACATCCTGAAGAGCCCGGATGCTGGTGTAACACCACAGTCTGCTCTTGTTAGGCTTTGAAGAACTCCTGCCCCTTTTGCTAGGCACACCTTATTGTTTTCTCCCTCCATGGATTAACCCATCTCCATTCTGGCTGACTGTCCACCCCCTCCTGAGCACCTGGGCTGCTCATAAGGTCTCCAGCTACATTTTGTTGAAGTCTCAGCCCTCTAAACAGCCACCATGAATGGGACCCAAGATGTCCCACAACTGGTTCACAGAACATTCTTTTTTTTTTTTTTTTGGTCTTTTTTGAGACAGGGTCTCGCTGTGCAGCTCAGGCTGACCTTGACCTTGAGCTCACTTTTGTAGCCCAGGCTGGTCTCCAACTTACATCGATCCTCCTGCTTCAGCCTCCCAAGTTCACAAAACATTCTTATGCATCATTTATCCTGACAAAGTCTGCAATTAAGGTTGGTCGCCAACTAAATCTCATTGCTAAAAAGTAGTTGGCCAGCCCATCTTCCTTCCTTAGGTCTCTCAAAAGGGCTTCAATCATTGGTCCATTGTGGCCCCCAAACTACAAAAACCAAAATAAAAAGCACAGCCCACCACAGTAAGGGGGAGGGACTTGGCAACATTCTCTCCAAAACGGTCTTCTTCAAACATTCTTTTGGGTTTTTCCCAACTCTCAATACTTTTATGCTTTTAATATCAGTGATGAGTTTAAAAGGCTCTGGCTGGTTTCCAGACTCCTCCCTGCACACGGCATGGTCCATCCTGTGGAATGTGAGGTCTGAGACCTCTTGGGGCTGAACTCCTACTTGTTCCTCATCCCCAGTTCTCCACACCAGACCCCCTTCTCAGCCCCCACTTCCTGCTCTTCTTAATATCTCAGAATGTTTAAGAACCAGACCAGGCAAAGGCTTGTCCAGTTCCTCAGCCAGAGCAATGGTGACCCTCAATACGGACACAGCCATCAACTGTTCTGGGCTCTTATTGCTCTGATGTGTGGCCAGGTGTTCTCCGTAAAAGGCTCTCACCCTGAACGTGAGGCCCCACCTTATCCCTGTCACAGCACTGAGCAAAGTCTATCCCTGGACACTAGGGATCTGGGGAATGAATGAAGAATGTATTTGGGCCACACAGGGTTCAGATCAGTGACTTCACAAACTGGAACCTGATGAAAGCCACAGATCTTCCTGCAGTACTTTTTCAGAGAGCCATTCACAAATGCTGTGTTCCTCCAGGTTCTCCCACATAGAGGCTCTTAGTCCAAGCTCAACAGCCTGGGTGGCCTTAGTGTGGGCAGGTGGAAGCACAAGGGAAGCTGCAGTTCAAGTTAGGCAGGCTTCTGGACACATGCTGAGAGAGGACCCCTGAAGAGGCCAACAGCTATTCACCCTGTCACCAGCTAGTGTGCGTCCTGGCTTTTAGCAATAGTGGAAATTAAAACTAAAGCACAGGGGCCCGGCAGGATGGCTCAGTGGTCTAAAGCACCTGCTTGGGAAAGCTTGGGCGGCTTCAGGGACCGCGGTTCGATCCCCGGCACCACATGCTATGCCAGCCCTGCCCTTGGGGTGGGCTGAGCCGGCCATAAAAATGAGTGAATAAACAAAAAAGGTTCTGAAACAAGAAATAAATAAATAAATAAAATTAAATAAAAGAAAAAAAAAAACAAAAAAACTAAAGCACACATTTACAGAAGAAGAAAAAAACGGTTTAGTTGCTGAGAAGCCAGTTTTCAACGATTAGGTGATGGCTGGGCCTTCGTCATTATCTCAGTCCTGGCATCATGGTTCTGGAATCTTTATGATTAAAGGGTAGCTTCAACTTCAGGAAAGGACTATGTTGGTAGTGGTCTCATCAACTGGGGCTCTGCCTTTGCTGGGAATCAAGGGGATCTCAGGTTTGGTACAATGACTGGAGACTTCAGGGTATAGCTGAATGACCCTGGGAATCCCCCATCCTGACATCATCAATTTTGAGTGGATGAGGACATTTAGGTCTGAGAAGAGATTCGACTCATGATTATAGCTATCAGAGCAGCCCACTGGGATGGTAACTCAGCTTCAGTAATAAATTAGACGGACAGTTTAATGAAAGGAAGACACTTCATTTATAAAGAAAGAATCAGGGTAGAGGGCTCTGGAAAGGTGCCCCTTTGCTCTTAGCTGTTTTCATGGGGGTGCAAGTGGGTGACCCTTTCCCCATCTACCCAGAACTTGCCATAACTGGATTGGCTTCCTGGCTCCTCCACTTACATCATTTCTTCTGTGTCCTGTGTATATGTTGTCTTGTTTTGTTTTTGCCTATTTGTTAACTTGTTGATATACCTTTTTTTTTTTTTGCCTTTTTGAGACAGGGTTTCACTATGCAGTTCAGGCTGGCCTTGAGCTCACTTTTTTAGCCCAGGCTGGTCTCGAACTCATAGCGATCCTCCTGCCTCAGCCTCCCAAGTGCTGGGATTACAGGTGTGAGCCACCACACCCAGCTTGTTGATGTACATTTTAAGGCTTTATTTTTCATGTGGGTAGTTAGTTGACAAGTGGGTACCTGACTCATCATTAGCTTAGACTTAGTAAGGAAGGGTGTGGATATCTACTCTAGTCTGCAATGACCTTCAGGTGAATAATATAGTGGAAGCAGAGTAGATGCACACATGTTAGTGGATGGGCCTGAGTACACACTGCCTTAAAGTCAGCCCCCATTTCACTTCCACTTTATTTTCATGGGAGTGGGGCAGCTAATGGCTTAAGCACCTGGCTTCCTTTCTGTGTCATGCCTGTCACCCCTTTTTCTGATCCCTTGGTGCAATTTCCAAGGCCATTTGATGCCTTTTCTTTTTTTTTTTTTTTAAATCTTTTTATTTTCTCTTCTTTTTCTACTTCTGTCTTTGACTTGCTTCCTAGGGAAATGTCTCCAGTTGAGTTTGCTTTTAACTCTTTCTAGTCAGGATGACCTAGAAGATTCCTATTATATTCTTTTGTCTATAGACTCTTGTCCCTACAAAAGGATATAAAGTGAAAGCCAGAATTTGTTTTGCTTTTAGTTACCTAGCCATTGGTAGACCCAAGGGAACAGTTATGGTTCACAGCAAAACTGGCTGTTAAGTCCCTGGATATCCTAAGAGAAAACATATATCATGCCTTTAAAAAGCAGCAGGTAAGATCCAGGATTCCACCTGTTTCGCCACCCCTACAGTGATCGCTGCCCGTGCTGCTGCTCTTGTTCAAATAAAATGGGCTGTGTTGACCTACTTCTGAGAGAAAAAACTCTGAGTGTACTCATAAGGTGGGTGTCCCCATTTAGTTTAGTTGTTTGTTCGTTTGTTTGTGAGACCTTGAGCTTTTTCCAACCCCTCAGCCATGGCCTGAACTTTATATGGGCCCTGTGCCTTATCAGCACACTTATAGGATATTATATTCTCTTGAGCTAAAGTTCGAAACCACAAGCTTGAGTAAAAGCAAAAGAGAAAACAACCATGTCTTCTTTGCTTTTCATGTAGCCTCCAGATGCCTGTCTGCAGCCTGCAAAAGACTAACTTTCTACTTAATATTGTGACTGTCTCAGCCCCATGGTCCTCTCTAAGCCCCAGTCATGCCCTGTTCATCCCCCACTATCAATTCGGCATCCACGAGGGTGACAGGTTCCATCCCTTCTTTGAAAAATCATGTCATAGAATTATTATTATTGTTATTATTATTATTATTATTTGTCTTTTTTGAGACAGGGTCTCGCTGTGCAGCTCAGGCTGGCCTTGAGCTCACTTTTGTAGCCCAGGCTGGTCTCGAACTCACACTGATCCTCCTGCCTCAGCCTCCCAAGTGCTGGGATTACAGGCATGCGCCACCATGCCCGGCATGTCATAGAATTATACCCAGCTGTTCAACCAGTTAAACAATTAACAAGAAACACCGCCATCTGGAATTTCATGGAGCATGGATAAGCGACATTCAGTCCCTGAAGCCTGGATCCTGGTCTCAGCTGAGGGTACAGGTGCCCGTGGCTCTGCCCATGGGGCTCCTCATGGCTTCTCACTCACAGCCCCAACATCTGAGACATCCTCCACACCTACCACACTCACCAGCTGATCTTCTCAGTGTACCCCTCCCTCTCATGAAGTCACCAACAGACACCAATAAAAGGCTTGGGAGTGGCACTTTCCAAGAAGGCAACACAAAATGAGCTTACTGAGAACATCTGCATAATGCACATAACTTAGTAGTGTCATAGAGTCAAGTCATTAGCAGCCCTTGCTTGCAAGCCGCACAGATGGAACTTTGAGGGCTCAAGCAAAGTGGGATTTACTGGAAAGATTCTGTGAGGTTTGCAGACCCAAGGCAAATCTGGAAAGTCAGGCCACAAAAAGGACGGAACACGCAGGTCTGGGCAGCAGGTCTGGGCAGCAGAGTACCATGACTTCTCTTTTGAAGAGGATTTTTTTCCTAGAAGCCCGTAAGGCCCCAGATGTCTTCATTCAAATCACAAATTTCCAAGAAAGGGTCAATTAGTGAGTTCAAGCTGGGAAGCTGACCTCATACCCAGGCCAGGGCTCCATGATAGCCCCACTCTCATCTCCCCAATTCAGAATGAGCTCATTTCCCCCATGAAGTGTTTCCTAACATACAAAAAGCAAACAACAAAACAAAGAAAAACCAGATGTCTACTACAAACATTTCCTTTTTTCCCCCCTGGGTCATGCTACACAGTTTGGGCTAGCCTCTAACTCACAGTGGTCTTGAACTCATGTTGATCCTCCTACTGCAGCCTTCTGAATGCTGAGATTACAGGTGTATTCCACCACAACCCACCGTGCAGACTATTCTTTTAATGACAACCTCCATTGATATACTTTAAATAAGTCAGTCACCTTTTCAAAATCAGCTTATATACAACCATACAACTCTTTGTTTAACTTAATTTCCTTTTTTGCTATTAGCTGGTGGCAAGCTTTAGGACTATAGCAAGCTTTGCTTCTCTCAATTCTGTTGTGTTTTTGATGTTCCCTTTCCTTTTTTTTCTATCTTGCTATCTTGTTGAGTGTGCTATTATTTTCTCTCTCTAGAATAAGATGGAATATAAATAGACAGAGTATCTGTGACTCCTCAGAGACTATGTTCTGGTGTAAAGTAAACTTTACCTGAACGGCAAGTTTTCCCACTAGAACTGCTTGTAGTCTGGAAGCCAACGGTTCCAAAGATGTTACGGCACAGTATCCCTGAGGTTCTCAACTTTTAAAGAGTTCTAAGAATCCTTAAATGCCAACATGTTATACCAAGCTTCTACTGCAATGCCATGCCACTGGATGCATGGCAACACTGGCTTGGGGAAGGGAGACAAAGAACGAACACAGGAGAAAGAAAATAAAGTTGTCTGAAGAATCTTGGGATGGGGCCCCGTTCCAGCGTTGTTTCCCAAGTGACCTCAGCTGAGTTGTCTTTCTGCAGGAGGCGGCCTGGACAGGGAGCACCAAGGAAGATTTGGCAGGGCCTAGGAGGAATGCAGCCAACAGCAGCAGGGACCAAAACTGGGCCAGAGAATTTTGGTGATCTTCCCAGAGCCCCATGGCAATGTCGGCTAAGGCTTGGAGGAAGCAGGCAGGCTACAGGCAGAGAGAATGTTGGACGGTCTGCCTGTTGCCCTCAGAAGAACCCCAGCTCCACCCTGCAACCTCCGTGAGAAGCTGGGATTCCCCACCTGGGGCTGGTGTGCTCAACATGGATGCTGTGGTTCTAGAGAGTAGAAACCCATCTAACATGGCTCAGACTGTGGGCTGCTGGTCAGAAGCACACAGCAGGCAGCCCTACAGATATTCTGTGAGGTGTCCCCATCCTCTCAGGGACTGGGCCAGGAAGTTCTGGAGCTGTGTGAATCCTCTCTATCCCTCAGGGGTCCTCCAAGAACTCTCCAGATCCTGCTTGACTCAGTCTTCCCTCCTGTGGCCCAACATGGCAGCAGGAAAAGGAGCCTCAAAAAGCTGATTACCAGAAGTTCTTTCCCCTTGTTAACCACTCCTTGGTTGGTCCAATTCTTTGCTGAGCATAGAGATTGATTACATTCTTTCCTCCTCCAGCCTGCCATGGGTAGGAGGAGTCAGCGATCTCATCCTTTGGATTGAATGAGGGCTCACTGAAAATTTTCTGTTGGGTGAGTCTGTTGGCTTTTCCTCTAGTCAAGGGGCCACTGGGAGAGTCTATAAGGCCACCTGGGTCCACTGGACTCAATATCAGATGACAGGAGGTGGGTTTAGTCATTAGAAAAAAGCAGTGTGCTGTGAGTATCAAAGCAACTGACACCCTGCGGGTATTAACTCCTCAGAGGACAACTCTCTTCAGATGGGGCACTCCAAGTTCAAGGAACCACTGGAGCCCTTTGCAATCATTAAAGACAAACAGCAGCACTGAAGCAGCACTTTGAGGTGCAGAACGTCCTTTCTGGGTACAACAGGGCTTTGCCACATGAGAGAGGTCCTGGCGTGCATCTTCCCTGCCTTTGCTCTGCTGTCACTGCAGTCACCACCTGACTGAATTCTCCCCTTCTCTTAAGGCCTCACCAATGCCCATTTCTCACAGGAGGACCCCTTCTTCCCATCTGCAGACCTGCCCCTGCAGACCTCTTCATCTGTGTCATGGCATGTACCACATCTGGCCACTTCATCCTGTGTGTTTTCTTCAGCCTGTCCTGGAGAACATCTCTGTGTCCCTGTCAGAGCTCAGCCAGAAAGCAGGTTGCTTGAGGTATGGATGCGTAGGCTGCCTTTAGGGAGCTCTGGTTCTGCTCACACAGAAGAGGTCTTGACGCTCCCAACAACCTTGGGCGCCCCAGAGGCTCCAGCACCCCCCCCCAAGCCCTTCTAGCCTCTCTGCCTGCCGTGGAATTCCGCTCCACCCCCGCAGACTTCAGCCCTTCTGGACTCCCTCACCCTACAATGGCCCCTTCTGTCATAGAGGCACCATTTCCTTCACAGTATACTGTGGAAGAGAAAGGGCCTTCACAGGGATGCCCCTGTTTTTATAGGATTCCCACAGGACAGACAGTTCTATCTTCTGAAGCCCTGCCCCGGCTCCTCACTTCTGTCCTCTTTCCTGAAATTCAAGGGCTGGTGATGTCTCCCAGCTTTGCTGCCTCTGTAAGCCTGAAGAAGTCTGTCCACTTTTTGTTCTCCAGTGATGCCAGGCCAGTGGTCAGGACAGACAAGCAGAGCAGAAGCAGGGAGGGCTGCCAGAAAGTGGAGCGTGAGGCTGGGACACTCTCCCACAGGAAATTGAGGGCTGGAAAGCCTGAAGTGCCACAGGGGGGTGTTCCCTTGTGAATCTCTGAGCACTTCAAACCCAGCTGGCAGACCAGGCCAAGGGAGCCCGAGCAAAGCCACTCAGACAGTGACACTGGCTGGTAGGTACTTTCCACATCTTGTCCAGGGACATAGCTCAGTGGCATAAGTGCCTGCCTGGCAAGCACAAGGTCCTGAGTTCCATCAGTGGTCAAAAAAAAAAAAAAAAAAAAAAAAAAAAAGCTACAGATATTTTCCACATCTTGAAGCACTTGACATTGAGCTTACAACAACCCCACATGATTTTCCGAATTTGACCACATTCCTACTGACACTAAAGACAAAACAGCTTGAATGGCATAGAACACTAAGCTCCCAGTGGGATGGGGAACAGGGGACTCATGCCCATTCCTGCCTGGGGGTGCTGAGAATCAGATGGCCCTCCGAGTGTGACAGGGTTGGTATTTCTACTTGGCAATGGCTTGCCATAGCAGATGGGCTACAAGCACACCCCACCTCCAGAAGTCTCCGGGTTTTGCACCAAATGAACATAAAACTTGTCCTTCCGGAATTTAAGAGCTTGTGAAATGTCTCCTGGGTTTGTCTGCAAGATTTTTGCCCTCTCCATGACTCATGTGAAGGTTGTCCCTGAGAGAAACCATTAGGGTGAGATCTAAGAAGCAAGGGCTGATGCCAGAGTGGACGGGGCAATTGTCTCCCGCCCCAGGAAGCACAGGTGAGAGCCAGAGGCCTGTTCTGTCCCTTCGGGCACCACCCTTGGTCACCATTGCACTGATTTCCCGGAGGGAGGGTTTGCCTCTCCAGCCTCAGGCCAGAGGCGACCTCCTCAAGAGTAGGAACAGGAGGAGAGAACGAAGGCACCACAAAGTCTGTCCCTCCACTCCAGACCTGACTAGCCAGAAGCACATGCAGCCCTCCCCTGGGAAGCCCTGCAACTGGCCAGACAGCCCAGGACTGGGTGGGTTTGGCCCCTACTTGGCTCGTGTTTTCCTTTCTCTCTCTCCTCCCTGGCTTATCTTCTCAGGTTGTTTCAGCCTTCTTTGGGTCAGCAACTGTCCTCTCTCACCTGTGGCCCATGCCAACCCAAACCTCTCCCCTGCGCATCTTTTCACACTGCCCAGCTTTCCTCAGTTCCCCAGAGGCCTGGGAGTCACATCTCCCCACCTTGTGCTCCAGGCCCCACTCCATTCTCTCTTTTCTTCTTTCCCCTTCCCCCTTTTAGCTCCCTTTTCCAAGAATATGCCATTCCACAGCAAGTTCCATTCTCACAGCCACGGTTATTTTCATGCGTCTCTCCAGTCCTTGGTTCTAACATCACAGAGGAATGCCTGACATCATCTCCGCAAGGCGGCCCAGTGGGCGCCAGGCTGCACCTCCCCCTTTTCTTTCTTCACCAGCTACTTGTTTGGTCTTGACTCTGCTTGGTTATTTAAACACAGCTTTTCTTGTCCCCGGAATTTTCTCCACCTTCAACCTCTAGGATTGGTTCGCTGCATAGACACCAGAAGTAAGCCTCAGAAGATAAAAGGCTATCAGTTCCCGAACGTCTCTGCCCATGAGAGTCACCTGGGGAAATTTTAGCACTCTTCTGTTCGGCTCACATCCTACATCAATTAAGTCAGAGAGTCTGGGAGTGGGAGCTGGGCACCATTGGTTTTTAATGATCCCTGAGTGATTCTAATGCACAGCAAATATCAGGCATCATCAATAAAGAGCTCAGTGGATGGAAGTGAAAGCCTGGGGCCAAACAAAGCCTGAACAAACTCCCTGGAATATGGGTCCAGCTCTTGTCTTCAGAGCTGAGGAGAGGAGGCTCTGCCACCCTCGAGGTGCCCAGGCTCTCTGAGTCGTGCAGGGGCAACGCTGTGCTCCTGGGAGGAATGAGGTTGGCCCAGGAGATGGACCCTGCCATAGCAGAGGGTGCCGGTTCAAAGCAGGAGCCCAGAAGCCCAGGGAAAATAGCAGCCAGCACTGTTTCCTTGAGGGCCCAGCCCTGATTTCTGTCCTCAGCTGAGAGTTCAGCCACACAGGGTCATGGGCCACTGTGACCCTTGTGGGCTTTCAAACAGAAAGCCACAAAAAGAAAATTTGTGGGCCAGCAAGATAGCTCAGTGGACTAAGCACCTGCTTAGGCAGAGCACAGAGACCAGGATTCCATCCCAGATACCACCTTCCATGCCAGCCCCCGACCCCCACCCCGGGCACTCTGAGCCGGCCATAGAGACCCAGCGTGGTGGTGCATGCCTGTAATCCCAGTGCTGAGGAGGCTGAAAACAGAAGGATCACTTGAGTCCAGTCTACACAGTGAGAGCCTGTAGACCCTGTACTAAATACATAAAAAAGAAAGAAAAAAGAAATGTCACTAGTGTCAACAGGAAGCTGGGTCCTGATGCAGCTAGGAATGGTCTCTCCTTGGTCCTCAGTTTTATGCCCTTGATGAATAAATTCAGCTAAGGCCTATAGACAGCCATGGAGAGCTATAGGTAGAATATTTTTGTAAAGTAGATTAGGGAGAGCTATGTCTTCAGATGAGAAGGCGGGCAGTGCTGCGGTGGTGGCAGCACTGAGTAGAGCTTGGATCTCTTTTCATGCACACAAGAATGATTCCTGGGGTTTGGAACTAAGGTAATTAGGACGCTGATCAACATTTTACTTGGTTGTTACTTTGAAATTTTAAAATGTCTTCATGCACTTTTTAGATGGTCAGTGTTTCTTCAGAGGCTTTAATGAAGGGAACCTAAATAAGAATGTTAGGCTAGATAAGTTTTTAATTTAAACCAGGTCCCAGCCGAAGTCAGGAAGATCTGCCTGATATCATGGGGCTGTAGGCTGTGGCAGACAGGAATTTTGTATGCCTTGTCTTGGAGCTAGACGGGCAGGTGCCAGGTGTCAGAAGGACTAGGCACAATGTGGAACCTTTCAGTGTCATTGAGCTCTGTGGGATCACTTCAGGTCTGAGACCCAACAAATGATTCGATATGTACTATACATTGATGTCCTTGTTTCTTAACTGGACAGGCAACACATGCTATCTTGGGCCTGCCCCTTCCTTTGTGTCTCAGGTTGGTGAGCACCTACCAACTAGCACTTCTCTAGCCTCCTGTCAGGGCAGCTACAGCAAGGTGCACCTCTGTAGGAGACTGGACAGTCCCACTTTCCAGCCTCTCTGCTAGGAACCTACACAGTGGCTTCTCCTGAGAATCTCAGCAAATTCATTCAAACAGACTGCTGGGTCCAAGCTCAAGGTGATTCAGAAGGTCTGGTTTGGGTCCAAGGAAGTTGCTTTTCTAGTCCAGGCAGAGGTGCTGCCACAGCCTGGGAGCCCTGCTTGCAGACTCCAGGAACTCCATCCTCTTCCCAGGTCCACAGCTAACTTACCACAGAGTGAGGCAGGAGGACAGTGGGAAGAGGGGAAAAGGGAGGTAGAGCCAGGGAGGACTCATGTACTGAGAGAAGGCAGGGAGGTCTCCTGTTTCTGTACAGTCTGGCTTCAGCACTGGGAGCAGTGTACCCTGCATGACCAATACCAGTCTGTTGTGTATTCTTCCAAAAGGATACGGTGTATTTGTGGCTTTCTAAATGTTCAACATTTCAAGCCAAAATACTGATGTCACCTCATGCCAAAATCACCAATGTCTGAAGCACCCTGTTGGAAGCATCAGCAGTGTGAGCAGATTCCTGACATTCTAGAGGTTAGGGCCCTCCAAGGAGGACACATTTGCCAAGTAACTGCAGAGGTGATGAGAGTTAGGGAAGATGCACTAGACACTCCTGTGGGAGGGAAGAAACATATACTTCTGGTGAGTAGGTTTTACTTCCTTGTATTGTTTCTTCCCTACAGACCTACACCAGATTGGGAGCCCTGGGGAGCCCATTATGACTGCTTCTAGTGGGACTCACCTGGATGGTAACCCCAGCAGCCATTTACAAAAGCAGTTCAATGCTTTGGCCTGTTTCCTGCCCGGTCTATTTGAGAACAATTTTTTTTTTTTTTTTTTTTTGGTTGGCTCAGGTGCAGGATGCAACCTGCTGATGTGTGTTAGTGAGGCACTTGTTGGAAGAGAGTTCCTACAACTCCAGGAAACGAGAGACAAGGGGGTGAAATAGGCCATTTTACGTGCTTGGTTCAGGAGCTAAATGCACCAGTGAGCTTTGCGGCCAAGACAAAGACACTGCCTGACGATCTTCCCATCCCAAACTCCCATGAGAGCAGCTGGTATCTTGACTAAACTTTCTTTCAGGCTGACCAGAAGTCATATTGTCTTCTGGAAGTTATCTGTAGCCTTCCGTAGGATACATGGTGACCACATAGACCCAGGAAAAAGACATTTTCAAATGTCCTTGAGGACAAGAATGTCATCTAGATTCTGCAGGTTCCCACCGTTCCTGGGTAGATGTCTGAGCTTGGCATAGCACTTAGAAACTGTGGTAAAGGCTTAAATGCTAGGGTTGTTGCTTCCAACCCACTGTCTGTGAAGAAAGGAAACCCCAAAGTCCAAAGGTGAGGCAGTGGTTGCTCAGGCTTCAGAATTCCATTAGGACACCAAGAAAATGGGAAGCACGGGTGACTATTGTTTTAGCTCTTCTCTTGTACACAGTGAATAATTCACAGAACCATGGGCTATATCTGTAATCAACCTGAAACTGTATTTATTTGTTGTTAACCTCACCAACCCCAGCTACACATAACTGAGTGTAGGTTTTAGGAGCAATAGCTCTGTAAATAGTCAATCTTACAAGATGATTACTTCTTCATATGATCTGTGATGTTTAAAGATACGTCCTTGATTTTGGAGTTGAGTATCACCCACATGCATCCTGGGCTAGTCCGGGAGGTTGTGAGAGGGCCAGGTGAAGCCAGGTGAGCTCCCCAGCTCTCAGTGTGTGCCTAGGGGGGCGGGGGACATGCACAGGAACCTCTTGCACTGATGGACCCCACCTTGCAACTGTGTCCTCTTTCCTGAGCGTGCTTCAATACCATGGCTGCCCTTGTGTGGCTTGATTTCTCACTCTCTCCTGTTGCCGCCCAAATGCCTGCAAAGGATTCATGTAGTGTAATAGGAACCACATGATTTTAATGTCGTAACAGACTTAACTGCAAATCCTAGCTCTGCTATATATTTCACTAGTCATGAGATCTTAGGCAAGTTACTCGATCTCTTGTGCCTATTGATCTGTAACACGTAAATAATGATATCTGTATCTGTAATGTTTGTTGTGAAGTGTGAGTTAATGCTATGAAAGGCTTAGGACAATGTATGACAGATTAAATCTTTAATAAGCATCACTTAACATCAACCAAATGAAGGGAAGGAGTCTCTTTAGACATACTGATTACAGCAAATGAATATGGTGGGAATGAAATATGATATACATTTCCCGTGGTAAGCAAAACATTTGAATGATCTTTCTATCCAAAAAGGAGTAGTTTAGATAATTGCAGGGTGTGTACTAGAAAAGCCCTCTCTTTATGACACCATGTATTGTGCAACCACATGTTCTTTGTGGTTATTCTTTGAGATTCAAAAATGAGCTTGACCCACAATGAGAAGTCCCTGGGAACAATCCTGTAAGGATGAGGCAGTGGTGGAGAGGAGGGAGGAGGGAGGAGGGAGTTCTATTTCCCCTATTCACCTCTGTTGCTTCCACCAAGTCCTCGTGAGTGGCTGTCATGCTGAGTTCTCTGCCTTTCTTCACCATGCAGGATACTACATTGAACACTGCCCCTATTTTCTCCTCTCCAGAACACTGATACAAAGCCACATGATCAGCTTCTACTGAAGAGCTGGGACAACACAGAGCATTTACACTGTAGCATCAGTTCATAAAGGCCCTTTAGCCCTCTGCCACTGAGAGTTCTTTTCCTAAGACTCCCTCTAGATCAGCAGTTCCCAACCTCTGGGTCTCAACCCCTGCAGGGGTCAAATGACCAAAACACAGGGGTTGCTTAAAGCCATTCCGAATCATAACTGTAGCAAAATTACAGTTTTGAAGTAGTCACAAAAATTATTTTTTGGTTTGGGGTCACCGCAGCAACATGAGGATCTGTATTGTGGGGTCACGGCATTTAGAAAGGTTGAGAACTACTGCTCTAGATGCTCCTGTCTCTGTCCTTGACCTTCTGACCTCCACAGAGGAGGTGGTCTGAGGTCAGCCTCTTTCTAGTGCATGTGGGGGACCACTTTCAAAATGATTTCATGAAAATATATTTTGAAACAAATATACTTTTGCCTTTGCTATAGTTTGGGCCTGGAATATCTTCCAAAGCCATGTGTTGAAGGGCTGACCACCAGCCTGCGGCACTTCGGGAGGCGGAGCAACCTTTAGAAGGTTGGATCTAGTGGAAAGAAGTTAGACCTTGGGGAAGGCCCTTGAAGGAACACTGGAACCCTAGCCCTTTTCTGTTTCTCAATGGCCATAAGATGAACAGCTCCTCCGCCAGGTACTCCCACCATGAGGTGGTGTGTTGCCACAGGCCAAAGACACAGAACCAAGCATGCCTGGACTGAAACCAAAACCAACACAGAGCTTTACTCTTTGTAAGTTGTCTCAGGTACTTGGTCACTGTGATATAAAATTAACACATACTGTAAGGGACCTTGTTGCAATTATAATTTTGTGTATGTATATATGGGGCCACATAAGCTGTGAGTACACTTAGGGTAGGAAACTATCCCACACCTACGCCTACCTATTGGCTCAACTACTTACTAACTGAGGAAATAGGTTTTAAGGGAGATTAAAGTCATAGTGAAACTACACCACCCCTGAGGCACTCACTGGAGGCTCAGTTAACGCCTGCATCCATTACTCCATCAATGGTTGCTGCTATCGGTCTACAGTCATGAGCTGCACACGTGGTGGCATTTGCCATTCCTAGTTAAAGAGAGCCCTTTGGTGCAACTGGATGTGAAACTGAGTGACCTAGATTCCTGATTATGTAGATGAATAAAGTATAGGTTTAGATAATTTTTTCCCTTGATGAAACTGAGTTCAAATGTCTGAACATAAAGGAAATTTTTACTTAAAATAGGCTTGGAAGAAAAGCAGAAATAGCTCAGCCATTTCATCTAAAAAATAACACAAAATGCAAAACTTTTTGAGGCTTCCTCTCCCATTACTAACCACTTACACTGGAGATATTTCTCTCCCTACATACAAAATGAAACAAAGGAAGTTTAAAAAGTCTTTATTTAAATTTTAGAGAAACAACAGGTATTACTATTACATTATAAAGAATTGCTTGAAAATATGAAATAGTTTATTGACATGTATTGTAAACTGACACAATTATTAAAAGAGAGAATGATGTCTCTTTCCTCTTCATCCTCAGCACATTATTAGATTAGTATGGACACAGCACAAGGAAGAAAGTCCTGGTGAAATGGCATCTCTGGTACTCTCTTCAGGCCTCAGGGGCTGAAACAGTGTAGCATTACTGGTCTTAGTCCAGCCATATTTGCCAACAGGATGGGAAAAAGAGGCTGGAATCTCTAAGGCTAGCAGTACTTCACAGTTTTCATGAAAAGCACTATTTCCCAGTCACCTCCTCTATCCTAGTGACTGACCCAGAAATTAGGGTTCGACATGAATGAAAATATTTCAGTCAGCAAACATTTGCTGTGAAAGCCAATCTGCTAATCTCATTTTGGTATTAGCACTGCAGGGAATATACCAAGCCTCCCACTTGATTTAACTCATGGTCACCAACTTCTTTGGGGATAAACACCATAACAGTGGTGTTTATTAGCCTCAACAAATGACATACTATATTTATGCTCAGTTCAAAAGGTTAATAGAATTAAGACTTCTAATGTGCTAAGTCCCCCATGCTTAAAGTTAACTGAGAATTATGTCTACTATGTACACTGGCTAGCCATGACATGATTCACACAAGATCAAATTTTCTAACCATACATTTTTATCATTTTCCCTTTAAGTTCTACTTATTGCACATGACAGATAACACAGATAATAGAATAAACTGTGGAAAGTTCTAGTTCTACCCAAAATAAACTTTAAGATTAATCATTAAAAATATAAGTTAGCACAACATTCTCTTGATTTTTCAGGTAGGAGGGAATTGCATTTCTCTTTTGTGCATAGTTCTTGCTGGACTCTGGTAATAACTTTTTGGTCCAGTTTCTGTTGCCTTAAATATTGGCCACAATCCCTGCAGGCAAGGGAAAAATAGTAACTTACCCTTCCCAATATTGTGAGGGTAAGAATAAAGTTCTTCTATTTCATTCTCTTTAAATTTTCTTATTTATGGTAGAAGTTATAACTGGATTCATATTAGCAGCAAGGATCCTGATTTATGTAAATTAGAATGACAGGAATATGGGGTCCAGAGGTGGCAAAGAGCTTCCATCAAGTCTGGCAATGCGTGGTCTTGCTGGACACAGACAGCCCTGTGCAGCTAGTGCGGGTCTGCAAAAGGCGGCTGAGTCAGCCCATTAGTATGCAGTGGAAAGAAGGCTTCCAGCATGAAAACTTTCCATGAGATCAGGCTGCAAGGGGGCATCGGATCACACTCGAGCACTTCAGGTTATGAAAAATAAATGTGGTTACTTATGTCATTCCAAGTGGAAGTTGCTCTGAAACTTTTCGATGTAATTGTACTTGACTCTAACACAAGGCTTTTCCTGTGGTGTATTTCTCTCAAGTTTCACAACCTGAGTTTAGTAAAATGGCAAGAATCTAACAGTCGTCTGAAAGTGAAGAACTCAAGAGTTCTCTAAATGCCACAGCGGCAGAGTCTGATTGTGTCTTGCTGGGCTGTGGTGACTACTGAGGAATACATCCCCAGGGGAAGTCAGTACAACAAGACTTACTAAGGGTAATGTTTCTTTAAACATGATAGAAAAATCAGTTTGAGTCCCAACTTCCCTGTCTGTTCCTAAGTAATGTTTATTAGGAACACTTAAGAATGACTCATATAACATCACTGCTTTCAAATACCTCCAATTTCTATTTGTTGCTAACAAGAAAAGACAAAGACATGCCAGCTTTGTCCTGGAAATTTTAGTCATTAAAAAAAAAATCAGAAGTCAGGCGTGGTGGCGCACGCCTGTAATCCTAGCACTCGGGAGGCTGAGGCAGGAGGATTGGTGCAAGTTCGAGACCAGCCTGGGCTACAAAAGTGAGCTCAGGACCAGCCTCAACTGCATAGCGAGACCCTGTCTCAAAAAGACAAAAAAAAAAAAAAACAAAAAAAACATTAGAAGCTGCTCTGAGTTGTTATAACTGTGGAAGACTCTTATTTTTGAAACAGTAAACCCCACCCAATAATCCCATGTAAAGTTGCTATACTACAGGCACTGGAAACAACTCATTTACCTCAAGAGGGATCTTTCCCTGTTAACTCTCGACTTAAAAATGCTGGCACTCTAACAAAGCTGTGTCCTTTTGCTGCTCTATATGAGAACCCCACAGAGACGCTCCCGACACCTGACTCAGTGGTTAGCAGGAGGAAACATCCACTTCCTCACATCAGGCCTAATAATTCAGGACTCAGCAGCAAGACGGCAGTGAGCAGTCGTCTTCCCAATGTAGTAGTGCTGGCCAAAGAACACGAGCTACCATCGGGTTGACTTCCCTCCTCCAATTTATCTTTTCTCATGGGCTTGCAAAAATCTCACTTCAAAACTTAATAAATTATATATATATATATATATATAGATATATATATATATAGAGAGAGATATATATAGATATACAGATAGATAGATACATATAGATATAGATATAGATATAGATATAGATATCTATCTATATATATCCCCGAGGCAACTCCACCAAAGACTGAAGCTCAAACACTCCCTTAACTTATTAACTTGTCACAGCACCTCTCTAATGCCCAAAGGGCCTTGAACTGGTCCACAGTGAGTACAATAACAACCAGCATTATTTCTAGGAATTAATAACAACTGTGCCCACAATCTAGAAAGCAGACTTCTTCTTTGAACTTGTCACTTGCCATGTTTCCTGAAATCCTACCCTGAAGAGGCTCCTGCTCCCTCATCCCCAAAACGATAATTCAAGCACATGGCAGGAAGCTGTGGGGTCAGTGAATGAGAACTGCAAAGCGCCCAGCCATCCTCAGCATATTGCCTCCTGGGGACTTGGCACCCCAGCTGGGATGCTGACCATCCAGACACCTGTCTGCACCTCCTGACCCTCGCACACATGTTCGTGCATCACAGAGGCCATAATGCTGGTGAGCATGGCGTAACTGGTCTTCTGTCTGAGAAGTTGGCAGAATGAGCACAACAATGTATAAGCGAGGAGCTAAAGGCAAGTGCACCATGTGGGGGTTTGTTCTTGTGTGATTCAGTGCAAAACAGAGAAGAGAGGCTCCACTTACAGCTGCTCTGGACATCCTGAGTTTGTGTCTACCATGACATGTGGCGTTCCAGCACATTAGCAGCTTGGAAATGACCATGGTACCACTGCCTGCCAGCCACAGTCACAACCTCTTACTGGGCTAATTCAAATTATAGGACAAGAAGAAATAGGGCCATAGGACAACCCATTAAAAGACTGCCTCGTGACCTAACAGGTCTTCTAGGCATTTGTTGCCTATTTATTGGCAGCCATTAAAAGAACAATTACCAGGGAAAATAGTTGTCTGGAAATCACCCAAGAGTCAGGTCAGAGGAGAGAGCTTCACTGACTTAAGCACTGTGGTGTGGGACAAAAGGAAGGTTAACTCAAACTCCAGTTTTACCAGGTATGAAGGGACAGCCCTCTACCTCCAAGTCAGATGGAATCCTTCAAAAGTAACAAGCTACCTGAGAGGCATTACTGTCTGGAGAATTAGAGTTCGTGGCTTACGATTTTTAGAAGCCAGTCTTGACTGGTTTGTAGACAGAAAATGAACTGACTGCAGGTAGTCCTTCAGGGGCTGACAGAATTTTTATTTCCTTTTTTTGCAAGGAAACAGAGGAATTAACTGATAGAATATGGAACAGAGAAGGAAGAAATCAGACAGAGGCAAGTTAACGAAAGTGAAAAGTAGCATTTGCAGAATGAGTTCTGTCAAGAGACTGGAAAGTTCAGAATAGAGGAGCAGCAGGGCTCATTTTAGAAACTGAAGGGAGAGCCTCAGAGAGGACATTGCTGCCTGAGACCCATGTTTGTGAAGTCATCAAGTGAAGTGGAATTTGTCTACTCTGCCAAAGAAAGTAGACAAAGTCCACTAAAATGTAAGTGGGCATGGCTCTTCTGTAAACATTGCAAGAGTTCATTTACTGTGTTTTCCTGGGACAAACTAAAAGTGGCTGCCATATTGGAGCCCACACTTGCTCAGCCAGAATCTCAGCTTACCTGTCTGCATCATCTTAAGAAAAAACTACCTGTCAGTTCTCAAAAGAAAAGGCTCCTGCTGTGCTTAAGTCTCAAGTTGCCTCCCTGTTCCTTACCTGAATTTAGTACCTTGGAGGATTCCTAATGGAAATGAGGGATTTGCCCTGTGGCCCTTGACTATCTGTACCAGATCGGTCAAAAGACATCAGCTTGCACGGCACCACTCCGTAGCCTGGAATCTGAAGATAAACAGCTGCGGCTTGCATCTTAAACTGCAAAAGCATCAAACTCTGAATGCCATAAGCACGTGTATTAATGGAGTTGCCCCCTCCTCTCTTGAGGCCCACCACTGAGTTTCCTTTTCCCTTCCATTCTCTCAAATTTGTGGCCCATGCTCAGGCACCCAACATAGTTATTTGTTTACATATGAGCCACAAATCCCAAGTAGAAGTAAACTTTACCAACCAGGGTTATTTTGTTTTTACCTAAAGCTCCAAAAAGTTTTGACTCTTTGTGGGATATTTTTGGGTGTTCTGGTTTTCAAATTTATTTTCTCAAACCTAAGTGTCCAAAATAGGTTTTCAGTAAAGGAATGAGAAAACCAATCAGTGGAAACCATCTATGTTTCTGAGGGCTATAGTTTTAAATAAAAACTACTTTATCATGAAGCACAAAGGCAGGCAGGGGAAGTCCATCTTATTTAACACCAATATAGAATGAAAAGAGGTTTTGAAAGGTATGGGGGGCAGTCTACACCAGGCAACACTGGAGGGTGCAGGCTACATTTGCCAATGGAGAAATGTTCCCTAGTGTCTAAAGTCTGGTGATTTGGAAGAGCAGCAGCTCCTTCTTCCTTCCGGCTCCCTGACTCAGAGGATAAGGCAGCTCTCTTCCTGCTGCCATGGAGGACAGAAAGCAGCGCTTCTCCTGCCCACCACTCTTCAGTCTGTTTTCCCACCTCGCGGCATAGCACTACTGTAGTGACTTGGGGATGGTGCTGACCACGTGGGTTGCCTCCGTGGCTGCTGGAGGGGAACCAAAGAAGGTGTTAGTTTGATTCCTCTGCTGATCTCGGAGGTATGGAGGAACTGAGGAGCTTTTGATGTGGAGGATCCGGGTGTCCATCACCTGGCAGTCAATCTGCATCATCACTTCGTAATCCTGCCCGTTGATCACATTTTCTGCAGAGGAACATACAGGAATAAATACTCACCAGCAGGTACATCTCTGCCATAAGCTTCAATTTCAGAACAAAGTGAGTGTGCTCTAAGGGTATGAGCAGTTGGTACACTTTATTATTTTATTTTATTTTTTGCAGAGCTAGGGATTGAACTCAGGCCCTTGCGCTTGCTAGGCAAGTACTTATTCTACTGAGCTATCTCCCCATCCCTACAGTTTGATTTTTAAAGAGAGCACAAATTAGAACTAAAACAAAAATGACAAGCAATACAAAATTTCACTTAAGAAAGTAATATGAATTTCACAGTGTTTGTTGTAATACATAGTGTTGTCTTCCAACCAGTTATTCCTATTACCAGATATATGCATGTAAAATGGGGAGAAGAAAAAAACAAAATAAATGTATAAGAAATTAAAAAGACAAAAAGTACAAACAGTTGAAAAAAGGAGATGAAACAAATTAAAGCATTAACTGCTTCTTTCCATAGACCAATACTTTTAAGGGTGAGGTGGAACTTTATCCATCACTAGACAGAGGTACAGCAGGATTGCAGCCCAGGATGGCCTGTCTCCCTCTCAGCACTGGTTCCCAGACAAGCACCTGCTACAGAATATCTGTCCACTGACACTGTGTTTAGGGATCTTAGTTCAGAACAGAGGTAGGTATACTTAAGCCCCCTTCCTTCTCTTCAACAATGGGAAGGAACAATGTCAAAAGGACCAACTGTGTGGACAGTGAGGAGACCTAGTACAAAATCAAAAGTACTAGTAGATTTCCAACGTGAGATTAAAGGGGTGCTATTGCCTGGCATCTGCAGAAGGAAACAGGGAGACTATGCACATTCATGCTTAATATAAAGGAAGCCGTCAAGAGTTTAGAAGACACAGATATACAGCATACTCCTTTCTTACTTCCCAAGAGGATGAGCACTCTTTATTTTAGGGAGAAGGCCAAATTATTTCTTGATTTGTATTCCTGGGTGGTCATTTTTGAATTTGTAGTCAATGAAACTTGGGCATAAAACTGATGAGATAATTATAAACAAGATAATAGTTTGCAAACCCAGCTGAACAATCACAGCAATAGTTAATCCATGACCTTGAAGAAGTGCTGGAGAGTCAACGTGGCCCGTGATTTTGCATTTTCACCCATGAATTTGGAGCTGGGTGCACAGATAGTCCAGTCCCATATGACCTTTCTATAATGATGACATAAAGTTAGCCAATGATTTTTAAAATCTAAACATTTGACTTCTGTATGATAAAGAATTGAACCCAAAAGTAGAACTCTTTCTATTATAATATCCTTTCTTTTTATTTTAACACAGTACATGTTCAACATTATAAATCTAGAGGAAGAAAAATGCAGTCTGACATTTGGTCTTCAGATTCCATTATTATATCTGGGAACACGAAGCCATAGAATGTATCACTCAGGAAGCTGGGAAGGACTTTGGGCTTCTTAAATTGCAGTTTAATTTATAGACTTCAGGGAGTCTGATGTCCCTAAAATTATATAAAATTGAGTTCACCATATTCTGAATGTGATGCCCTGCCCTAAGAGTTAAAAGTGACTCCACATATCTAATAATCTATCAATTTGAAGTACATCAAGTAGATGATGGCCTATTTTAAATACAATGGAAAACATCATTCCTCCATTTGTATTGGTTGGTTATCTGTTCTAATGTTTAAAAGAGTCTCAAATTATGATAAATTTCCCACTACAACTCTTATAAATCTCTTTTACTACAGTTGAAACTAATTTTTTCCTCTCCCAGCCTGGCCAGAGATGAAGAACAGCTGATTGCTGCTGCTTGTTAAGTAACCCTAGCTATTGTTTTAAGACTACTGTTAGGGAAGCTTGACTCCATTTCCACAAGTCCTGTTTCTTTGCAATGGCTATCAAATCATTTGCTTATCTTTAAAAATTAAATTATAATGCCTGCAAATTAATCAATGTTTCTCACTAAAGTATTTTCTAAAATGTAGGAGATGGAAGAAAAGACATTCTGCTAATGTCATTTAGAGTCATTTCATTCAGGACATGTGACCGCGTTCAGATTTCATAGCACCACACCAGTCATTTCCTTTTGGAACCACAGACCCTCGTGTGTGTGTGTGTGTGTGTGTGTGTGTGTGTGTAGGCGCATGTATGTGTGCAGACACTGCAGTGCATATGGCCAAATAATGAAAGACATGTGTGTCAGAGACTTGCAATTCACATTACTAATTTTTACTGCTTTCCTGGATTAAATCAGAACCCAGATGACAGCTAGAGACAAAGACTAGGTTCTCTAATATAGCCCAAACCACCTGCAGAAGTCATTAGGGCCCATCTGTCCGTATAGTTGAAACTGATAAGGTGAAATTCTTTGATATCTTAAAAATCAAGGGGAGGGAAAGCCTGGGAACATAAGCTTAGAGGCTTTGAGGGACAAGTGAAATTGCAATTTGCTTCTGAAATCTGAATATTTTAGCCATGGTTGAAATGCCACTGCCACCTTAAACCTAACCGGGAGACCTCAGGTAAGTCTAGTCTAGGTGGCTTGGAAATATGCTCTGTTCTTTATGCCTTTATTCTGTAGACAGCATTCTGGGCCAAACTATTGGTATTGCTAGAAGATTCTCTAGCCAGTATATGAACTTCTGAAGCTGAGTTCAGGAAGCCCCATTTGAGTGCTTTAATATTTGAGTGCTGAATCCTCACGAGTTCAAACTACACATCACCTCTACAGGACAGCTGAAAGGACCAGGGCAACACTGTTTGGTCCACTGTCTGCACTTCACAAAAAGCTCATTGGAGGCTTTGCACTGAGGCTTTGTGAATAGTTAGCGAGGTGGTCTCTGATGAGACCTAAACTACTTCAATTAAAGGAGAAACTGGGAAATAAGTCTCTTCTCCTTTGTGAATCCCCTCCTTTGGATGTGTATGTGTACACACTGTGCACCTGAGAGCAACAGAGAGGCTCCCAGATTCTTTTCTAGTGGCCCATGAGGCCCCTGTTACCTCAGACTTTGAGTTCTGTTAACAGGCAAACATCCTGAAAAGGACATCTTCAATTTGCTTCTCAATGTGAATAAGAAAATGCCAGAATGAGTTCTAATTAGGAATTAAGAACCTGGAGACTTTGGTGAAGACTCTGGTGGCCTTAGATGGGGAGGAGAGAAAGGGAACACAGGATGGGAGGGGCTATGGATGGAATGTACACTAGATGGACCATGTCTTAACTGTCAATCACCGGGCTCTAGGGAGGAGAAAACATTAATGTTGTGGGTTTTCTGACAAGAGGAAGATGGTAAATATTAGATTAGGGCACTGAGAACCAAAATATGTGAAAAGACTGCCAAACCACTTTTTTTTTTTTTTTGTACCAGGGATCAAACTCAGGATCTAGCACTAGCCAGGCAGGCGTTTATGCCACTGTGCTATATCCCTGGCTGCAAGTTTATTTTTAATTAAATAATAAAAAAAGGACTGCAGAGTAAATATCAAAAGCAAAGGAATGGTCCTGGAGCAAGTGTCAAAGATTCACCCCTCCTCTTCACCCAGCACAAGGTCACTGCACAGTGAGGACCACTTGCTCCCCGGGCCTTCTTTTTTTTTTGTCTTTTTGAGACAGTGTCTCGCTATGCAATTCAGGCTGGCCTTGAGCTCACTTTTGTAGCCCAGGCTGGTTTCGAACTCACATCGATCCTCCTGTCTCAGCCTCCCGAGTGCTGGGATTACAGGTGTGCGCCACCGCGTCCGGCTCCCCGGGCCTTCTGAAGTGACAGAATTAGGTAAAATGCTGATCTGAGCTGGGGAGAGATGCCCACTAGGCATACTCTAAATTCAAAATGAATCAGGCAAATGAAAAAGAAGAGATGCGTGGCTTCAAACATGAGCATTGAAATGTCACTCTGACTGCTCCAAGGGGTTGGAAAGCCACAAAAACTGTCTGGACACTGTATGTGGAAAAACTCTAGGCAACGTGGAATTCTGAGCAGCCTGGAAACACACAACAACTGAGCTGAGCGTGGCTGCCAAGAGGTGGGGAGCCGGAGATGACTAATGCGGAAACCAGAGCCTTGACCATAAGCGGAGTGGAATAGTCAACTACTTTACATAAAGTTTAATTTTAAAAAATGACAAGACTTTACCAGTGCTTTGTGAAGAGCCCTAAATAATGAAACATTTCTATTCTGAGCCAGACATCATCTAATGTAGTTTGCTTTGTGCCAGCCTGGCTGCTCACAAGAGGCACTGTTGGTCTCTGTACCTGAGTCTACCTCAGGTGTAGGGTGGGCTGGCATGGAGGTTGTAAGGTAGATAGATACCTACCCACTCATGGGCCACAAGAGGTGTTGTCAGGTACAATAAACAGAAAAGGGAAGAGAGACTGCAATGGGAGAAGGGACCGCAATGGACAAGGAAGTGACAAAATGCCACACTCCTACTGTGACTTATAAAAACTTTCATATGTCAACTTTACTCAATTGATCTTATCTCTAATTTTCACCATGAGGCCCGGCTTTGACCACTGCAGCATGCCAGTCATTGCTAGCACAATACTTTTCCACTATTTAGAAAAAAATCATTTCTTCCCAATGTCCCAATCTAGTCCAATTCTATTAATCTATGCTGCTCAATTTGAGTCTTACCTCTAAGAAATCTCCCACAAAAATTCTAGTACTGATATTTTCCTTTTCAACTGATACACAAAAGTTCTCTTTTATCAAATAATGTTAAAAATAGTCACACAACTGATTTTGGGCTTCCTTGGCAAAGTCTGGGAGGGTTGGGGAGATAGCTCAGCGGCATAAGCACCTGCCTGGCAAGTGCAAGGTCCCGATTCAATCTCTAGTACTGAAAAAAAAGTCTGTGGTGCGGCAAAATTGAAAGGGGCAAGGATAATGAAATCAGAGCCCTGTTCATCAGCTGGGAAGAACACTGAGAAAATAACAACTGTCCTCTTGCAGATGGACACATACACAATGCTTCCAACTTTAAGAACCCAGACACCAAAGTTCTCCTTGCAACTGCCACATACACCCTTGGTGGAAAGACATCAAAACCAGTTTCCCAGGGGACAAATTGGGATGGAAAATATTCAAAGGCAGAGGAAAAGTGAGGCAGGGACAGCACACATTTAGTGATGACACAAACCAGAACTGGTTAAATATCATAAGGATGCCAGGACCACTGAGCCATAGAGATTCACATGACAAGGAGAGCTTCTCCTGTTGGATCTATATCATTATCACAAAACCTATGTGTGAGCCAGGAACACAGTATACAATATCTACAGACCCTCCAGGGACACCTTTGGTGGCCACGACAACTGAGGAATGTTGTCAGAATCTAGTGGGTGGAGTCAGGGATGCTGGAATTTGAGAATGCAGGAGAGCAAATGCCAAAATGGTATCTTGCGAATATTTGTTCAGATTTGAAAAACCCATATTATTATTGTATTAGTCTAGAACCTTACTGTCTTACATTTCAATATAATTACTTTTACATGAGTTTAAAATATGCTAAATTTCCAGAAATTAATGAAAAATGATTTGCTTAATAAGCATTGGTATTCTGTGAGCTAAGCACTGTGCATATAATGTTCATTTACACCACCTAACTCAGGCATTATTATTGTTGCTGTCATTCCCATTTTACAGATGAGGATAGTATGCCATACGATCACCACTCGGCGAGCACACAACAAAGTAGGAGTGACTGTGGAAACCATTACTGCAACTATTCCACTGTGCTGGGAATGTTTTTTCCAAACTCAAGAATTATTCATTTCAGAAAATCACATCACTATGGCAGTGATGGCAAACCTATGGCACAGTTGTTACTTTGTTTTTTCTTTTAAAACAAAGAAATTAATGATATGCTGCCTTTTCTATAATTAAACCTCAGCATTCAAGTTTAATTGCACTATTGGCACTCTGCAATAATTAGGTGGGTTTTGGGTTTCAGTTTGGCAGTAGTCTCTGAAAAGTTCCCCATCACTGACTGACTCTTACTATTAGATTCACTCCTAAGACATACTCGGGTCTGGTACTCGGATACTGCAGCTGCTATCACAACAGTCAACACGTGAACACAAACATCAACTTGCTCGCTGTACCTACTGATGCAATTAGAATGTTACAGTATGTATCATTATAATGTTTGAACTTTACAAATTCATTAATACAGCACACATTTTTCTAATTGGTACCATGTTCTGGGCACTGAACATACAGCGGTGAACAAAACAAACAAATAAACACACCCATTCTATTTGAGCTCAATTCTTAAGAGAAGGGGTGGAGACAGAAAAGAAATAGAATAAGGAGAATATGTAGGATACAAAGTAGGAGCTATCACAGCAAGTGATTCAAGGGTGAGTGTGTAGGATGGGAAGTGGCTGCAATGTTAGATGCAGGCCCTGGGAAAGTCACCCTGGGATAAAGACCTAAGGAGGCCAAGGGGAACTCCATGGTGCAGGTAACAGAGGGCTGGATACATGGGCTTGAGATTCCATTTTAGTGGTGAGTCCCAAAAAGCAACAAGAAATAGCAATGACAGCTGACACTTAGAAGGAAAAAACAGAATTAAATCTAGATTTGGGAGTTATCTACAGGGAAGAGATGTGGAGCCCCAGGAACACAAGTTATTTTGGGGAAAGAAGGCTGGGAATACATTTTAGGAAGGGTGGGCATGAATGGAAAAGACATTTGTGTTCCCATCAGATCACAAAGAGAATGAGAGAGAGAGAGAGAGAGAGAGAGAGAGAGAGAGAGAGAGAGAGAGAGAGAGAGAGAGAGAGAGAGTTGCAGGGGCTCAAACCCAAAGCAGTGCACATGCTATCAATGAGAGAACACTTAACTGAGAAACTGAACTCAACTGTAAGATTCATTCATTCGTTCGTTCATCATTGAGCAGTCCTGTGAGCACTGACACATGCCAGGCACTGAGAAAGCCTCCTACAAGCACTCAGATTCCATCTTTTGTATGTAAATTAGAGAACTGTCTACAGGAACACATGCACAAACCCGTCAATCAGCATTTACTAAGCACCTCAAGAAATTATTACAAAGTAGATAAGAAAATAGGGTTTCTTCCTTTCTACATCTTACTGAAGTCCTGTGAAGGTGGCACAATTACATTTGCAGTTTGACTAGTAAAATATCAATCACATGTGCTTCCTCAAAGAGGATTCTCTTACTACTGAAACTCCATTGTGACCCCAAATCAGATCAGCTACTTTCCTTCCCAACACCTGCGCAGTGTGTGTAGTTAAATGCTGGCATGTTTATTTAAGTATGTGCCTTCCTCACAAGATCACTGCCTCCTTGTCAAGCAACTTGTAAAACACTGAAGGTAACCATTCTACATTTTTTAAATAGAAGGATGTGTCTTTCCCCTTCCATACCTGCTCAAGTATAAAGGCTGTTGGAGGGCACAGAAAGCTTGAGGGCCCTTTAGATACACAGGCTCTTGAAAGGTCAGTTCCAGAAGATACACTCTTATGAGGACTCACACTTGTGCCACAGCCCCCCAAGGACAGACATTTCCACTTGTTCCCTGTTGAATTCCTACTACTTAGCACACAGAAGGCATTCAAGGTTTTTTTCTTTTTTTAAAGAAAATAAATGAGGCCTTGGATGTATGGAAATGGCCCTGCAGGATGTTAACTTAAAAAAGTGTGAGTTGAAGTATTCTAGGAGACACTCAGAACTGAGCTAAGGTAGAATCAGAGAAAGGCAGCTGCCTCAGGAAAGACGTGTGCTTACAGACCCAGTCTGTCTCTGAAGGCTTTCACACTGAGCTACACCCTACGTCCCTACATCCATCTGTCTGTCCATCCATCTATCTATCCATCCATCCATCCATCCATCCATCCATCCATCCATCATCTATCAAATATTTTGAGATAGGGACAGACTAAGTTGCCCAGCCTGGGCTTGAACTGCCTCAGCTCCCAGAGTGCTCAAAATACAGACATAAGCCACCAAACTCAGATTCAGTTTTAACTAGAGTCCCTTCTCTTTCTAAGAAGAGGTAGGAGTGGGATTAGGAACAAGGCAAAGAACAGGCCCACAGGCCAGTTTCTGGAACACTGTGGTTCTGGACTGTTTTTTCTGCTGCTGCATCAACAATTCTAGTCTGCGTTTTACCTGGATGCCTTTTAATGTTCAGAGTGGCATAGGCCTTTGAGTGCATTAATGTATTTACTTCCTTACCCCACAGAGTTTTGTGTGTTTGCATAAGGGAAATTAAGGAAACAGGCCTTAATGAAAGTGTCTGGCTTTGAAAATACTTTCACTGTCCATTCTAGCTCTGTCACATGTAGCCCTGCTAAGCAAGCAAGTCTCATTCACAAAACTTCAGGCCAAATGTGTGCTGAGATCTCCAACAGCCAATCCAGCCTCACCCTTACCTGATATCTAGTCAGATGGTGAGTCATTTAAGGTTAAAATTATCTTTTGAGGGCTAAGGAGATAGCTCAGTGGCATATGTACCTGCCTGGCAAGCACAATGTCCTGAGTTCAATCCCTGGTCAAAAAAAAAAAAAAAAAAAAAAAGTATTTTGGAATAAAGATTTCTGATAAGAAATAAAGCTTAAAAGTAGTAATAAGGCAAGAGACCAATGCAGGTGATGCTCCAGACAATATAATCACAGAAAATAAAAGACAATTGTCTTAAATATTCCCCACTCAAACTCACATTGGCATTTTCAGTAAGCAGAAAGATTTATTCTGGAAAAGACTAAACAAAGTATTTTCCTTTCTACTTATTGGAAACCAACCAGCTATCTAACAAAGAGCTAAGACAAGTGACTGTGTACTGGTAAGTAGTGACAGAAGGAAGCACGACTGGATAATGACCAAACTTGCTCTGCTGTGAGTCTTTGTTGACCCCAAATCTCTTTCCCCCATTGCAGGATTCCTTTGCAGGGCTCTCTATACCTCTTACCAGCCGCCCCCCCTAAAGTCTTGTTAATTTTGGCAAGGGTCATAAATCATTTTTTTTCTTTAACAGGGACAGAAATCATTACTCTCCATCCTATCTCTATTTCAGAAAATGGAAGCAGTCATGTTTACAAAACTAAATCCTAGCAGTGTAACTCTCTGCAGGCAAAAAGCCAAATGACATTTTAGGAAATTAGAAAGTAAATTAACCATAAAATGTTCTCATCCATAAATGTCATACGCACGTCTGACTTGCTGAGGAGAGAGTAAGAACAGAAAGAGAAGGGCAACACCCAAGGATGAAGTCCAGTAGAGAGTTTTCTTGCCCTTATTTTTATTTGTCTTACCAACTAACCAAATGAGATGGTCTTTTTTTTTTTAAGGATAAGACCAGACACATTGAAAATTATAAATACTGAGTGGAAAAAATGGGCACAATCGAGTGAATGTCACATTCCAGTGTTCTATTTAGCTGTGAAGATGACAAACACTGCTGAAAATCAAGAGCTAGGCCTGCTCCATCCCCCAAAGCCCTTGTGGAATGTATGTGACAAGAGGTCTGAGAACAGATTCAAGACCAAATTCCCAGAGATTCCTGGTTATAACTATGGGACTCAAACCATAAAGAGATTTTTTATCAAGGATGTAATGTGATATTTTGAACTCCAGCAAGTTTCTCATGCTCTCGCATGGAACAACTCTTAATAGGTGTCACTGACATAGCCAAAACATCATCTTTCTAGATGGCTTCATAGCTGGCTCATGGATTTTTTTTTTTTTTTTTTTTTGAGACAGGGTCTCGGTGTGCAGTTCAGGCAGGCCTTGAGGTCACTTACTTTTTGTAGGCTAGGCTGGTCTCAAACTCACACCAAACCTCCTGCCTAAGCCTCCCAAGTGTGGGGACTACAGGTGGTACCACCATGGCCTGGCTTGGCTCATGGATTGTTAACAGAGGGCTGAAATGAATGAGAATCCTGCCTCAGATTTCTCCCTAGTCTATGACTAGCTCAAAGGAAGCCATGCTCCTTGAAGCATTTTGTGTAAATCCTTAGGTGGGAAACACAGGCAGTGTGCTCCTAGAAACAGTGTGTAGGGCTCAATGTCCCAGTACAGGATTAGGGAAGGGACTGGTTTCAACTGAAATGTCCCACTGAAATCTAGATCATCTGTGAACCTTCAGATTAACTTGTATCCTGTTACAAATGCTTACATAAGTTTCTATCTTTACAAGGTTTACAATTGTTAGGCAAAATAAATAAGAAAATAGGAATTTAGAAGATGGGGTATGAAAAATTTTAAAAGTAACAGTATACCTACATCAGATAGAAAGAAGAAACTATTAACAAACTATTAACCAAGAGGAAACTGCCTGTAGTTCTGTTGTAAAGGATAAATTATCTCCTACTGAAAAGTCACTTAAGGGTAAATACAGTTAGAATGAGATGATATTTTGGAAAATATAAGGCTTATTTGTGAGTCCAACTATATTATTATATGATAAGGTGGTAAGAGCAACCATTATAATAAATTAGGGAAATTTATGTTCAAACAAAGAATTCACAGAGCTGCTCTCAAGCCGTGTGCAGATAGACATACATAAAGAAAGTATCAGAGATAAGTGGATTCATTTCTTCTAGGGCAAATGGAAATGAAGAGCAGGGTAACTTGAGGGTGCTGGAGCTTTTATTTATAAGCAACTTTTGGCTTAAATTTTTTTGTTGTTGTTGTTTTGTTTTCAGTACTGGGGAGGTAAACTCAGGACCCTGTGCTTGCCAGGCAAGCACTTATTCTATGCAGCTATCTCCTTGGCCCAATTGGCTTAAGTTATTGATCAAGTCCCAACTTCAACAATTAACTTGCTTTCTTCCCTTCTCAGACTTCTATTCATCTATAGCTTATAGGTTCACTTTGTTATAAATCACTGTGCTATAATATAATGAGTGTGAACTACTTTACTCAAGTTACACATTTAATAGCTAATGTTCATGAAGGAGTTCGGAAAGCTGCCTCCTGCTCATAAGGATATATATGCCACCTCCAAATGACTGTATTTTCTCTCTGTTGAGGGGATTTTTGCCAAAGAAATGAACTAGACTGGGATACAATGCCAAATACTGCATTTAGCTTTATTTCCATTTAGCTAAAACTTGCATGTCCTTAATTCAGAGTGGCAAAGAGTATAGGGCTGTAATGCAGACACCCCTGTTTCCTGACCCAGATGTCACTGTTAATGACTTAGTTTCCTGGCCTCGAGTAGCCTTAGTAGCTGGCTTTTTTGGCCCTTGGATAACTGGCAGAGAGCAGTGGCTGGAGGTTCCTCAGAGCAGAGCTACATGAGCTCAGAGGACTGAGATCATCGGCACCATTGTTAATCCTGCAGTGTAAAGCAGCAAGATGAAAAGTCAGCATTTTGTACAGATACAAAGAGAAGAATCAAACACTCAGTGACCTCCAATAAAAGTTAATGAATACTCAGAACAAACTATACACATTATAAGTACAGAATTGAACAAATTTTAAAGGCATTCACCCATTTTCTGACAGATTCAAGAAACAGTATGCTACAGCTGTTTGGGCTTTAAAATGCTTCTCATTTTATTTATTACTGTCAATTAAATTGATGAACCTCAGTGGGGTAAAAATTACAATAAGGTTCATCCTAAAACATTTTTTTTTTTTTTTTTTTTTTTTTTTTTTTTTTTTTTTTTTTTTTTTTTTTTTTGTGGGACCAGGGTTCGAACTCACGACCTTGCACTTGCCCAGCAGGCACTTGTGCCTCGGAGCTATCTCCCCAGCCCCACATCCTAAAACATTTTGCAGTGTGAAATTGTTTCATTCAAGGAATGTTTTTCATTTGATATGTTCAGGAATCTGAGACTCTAAAAGAACCAGGTTTACTATAAAGTCTGTAATTTAATTTGCATTACCCCTGCTTCTTGGAGATAGCCCAGAGGAAGGGCTGCTCTACATCAGTATGATATATTAAATGATGTAATAGCTATTTAAAAATACACATTGTGGATTAAAGCACCTGCAAGCAGGCACAGGGATCAGGGGTTCAATCCCTGGGCCTGCCATGCCAGCCCCACCTGTGGGGTGTGCTGGGACAGCAATTAAGACTGGGTATGGTGGCGCACACCTGTAATCCCAACTCTTGGGAGGCTGTAAACAGGTGGATCACTACAAGTCCAATCTACTAATGAGGCCCTGAACACCCTGTAGAATCTTCCCTAAAATTAAAAAAAAAAAAAAAAAATATATATATATATATATATATATATATATATATATGCACACATTGTATAAAAGTACAGTATTCACAATTAACTGTTTCATTTATAACATCACTTTAAGTCTTTTCTGGGCTTTAGCCTAGTGAGGGTCTAAACTGAAGAAAAGAAGCATGTGATGTGGACTGGAAGACCAGGGTCAAGTTTAATCCTGACACTTCTAGGCTATCTCATTCAGAGGAAACTCATTTAGCCTCTTCAATCTTCCATTTTTTGGCCTGTTTTCTTTCACCAAATATTCAGTCACTGCTATGCGTCAAGCCTATTCTAGATTTGAGAAGGCAATAAGACAGATAAGCTCACTGTCACAGTATTTATTGTTCTAGTGAGAAGGCAAACAGGAAACAAGAAAAGTAAATAAATACAGAATATGTTTGAAAATGAAAACCAAAGATAAAATGCAAACATAGAAGATGGTCATGAAATGCTAGAAGCTAAACTAGAATTTTAGAAAGTGCTCTTTCTAAAATTTACCATCAAGCTAGGCGTGGTGGCACATGCCTATAATCCCAGCACTGGGAAGGCTGAGGCAGGATGATCGCTGCGAGTTCGAGACCACCCTGGGCTACAAAAGTGAGCTCAAGGCCAGCCTGAAATGCATAGCAAGACCGTCTCAAAAAGCCAAAAAATAAAATAAATAAATAAATAAAATAAAATTTACCAACAAGATGACAATGATGGTGGTGGTGGTGGTGGTGGTGGTGGTGGTGGTGGTGGTGGTGTGTGTGTTTGTAAGGGTCACTTTTTGGTCAAGATGTGATGGAATTGAGTGAGCTAACCATGCAGATATATGGGGCAAGAGGGAAGAACCAGAATCAGGGCCCTGTGCAGTACACCCTCAGTATCCGAGGAACAGTAAGGCAGCAATGTGGCGGGGCAGAGAGAAGGTGGGGAAGAGGAGGCAAAGAGGCTACAGAGAAAAGCCGGGCACTGGGCCACACAGATATGAGCTTTTACTGTCATGAGATAGAAAGCAATGAGAGGATTTGAGGAGAAGCCTGGTGAGCTGACTACAATTTTAGCCCAGGGATACAGCTCAGCAACACAGCACATACCTGGTCAGTGTGAGGTCCTGACTTTAGAGTCCCAGTACCAAAAAAAGTTCATCTATATAATTTTAATAAGATCACCCTGACTAGTGGCTTTTTATTTCTAAGTGTGTGATAACCATCCACTTTTCCAAAGTTTCTTTCTTTTTTTCTTTCTTTTTTTTCATTATGGCCAGCTCAGCCTGCCCTAAGGGTGGGGCTGGCACAGCATGTGGGGCTGGGGATTGAACCTCAGTCCCTGCCCTTGCTTAAGCTTGCCTAAGCAAGCATTTTAGATTGCTGAGCCATCTCATTGGCGCCCAATATTTCCAAAGTTTCTGAGGGTTACATGTGATGTTTGTGGAAGGCTTTTAGGATGTGAAGTTGTGTGAAACCTAAGTGCCTGCTAGTGTGTGGGGCCAACGTGACACAGTGTACTAGAGACATCAGGCTTGGGCATCAAGACGTGTCAGTTTTTATAACTGTCAGCTAGCAAGTTTCTGTCACTTCACCTGTAACATGAAACAAATACCTGGAGGGTGGTTGTGATGATGTCAAATACTCATCATAGCATGGAACGTCCTTTTTCCTTCTGCGTGCACGTTAATCACATTGATAGCAGGTTTCCATCTTTAGCAAATCTGTGCATGTATCTAACATACTTGGATCACTGCCCCCTCACTTCTCCCTGTCCCATTCCTTCCCCCTTCCCCACTGCCTCTCTTCTACTTCCATGCTATCGTTCGTTTTCTAGTTCCCTCATGAAAAAAAAAAAAAAAATTGTGAGTTGACTTTCTGGTTTTCGCTATTTTTCTCCCAGTACAGGTTATCTGAACCAAGCACCTGAGCTATATCCCATCCCCATTATTATTATTATTATTGCTGCTGCCACTACTACTACTACTACTACTACTACTACTACTACTATTACTACTATTACTACTACTACATTACTACTACTATTTTGAGACAGGGTCTCACTAAATTGTCCTGGCTGGGCTCGGACTTGCAATCCAACTTCAGCCTCCCAGAGTGTTGGGGTTAGAGGCAAGCACCACCATACTCAGCTGAGTTTATTTATTTTACTTAACATGATGGCCTTTAGTTCTATCTATTTTCTTGCACCTTTCCTTATGGTGGAATACTATTCCATTGTGTATGTGTATATGCTACTTTTTCTGGCAGGGGCAAAGTTTATTTGAAAAAGTGAAAGTGAAGAGTGAAGTGACAAACTGGCTCTGCACAGCAAACATGGGATGAGTAAAAGTAGAAAAGCGAGATAGAAGTACACTCTGTAGGATGCAGGGCATCTCATACACTGCATTTTCTTTATCCATTCATGTGTTGATGAGCACCTAGGGGGCTTCCATAATTTGACTATCATAAATTGGCTGACAAGCTGGGCGTGGTGGCTCATGCCTGTAATCCCAGCACTCGGGAGGCTGAGGCAGGAGGATTGGTGCGAGTTCAAGACCAGGCTGGGCTACAAAAGTGAGCTCAAGGCCAGCTTCAACTGCATAGCGAGACCCTGCCTCAAAAAGACATACATACATACATACATACATACATACATACATAAATAAATAAATTGGCTGACAGTGTGGGTTTGTAGTATCTATACTGTACGCTGATTTCAATTCCTTTAGAAATAAATCAAGGAGTGGTATGGCTGGATCAAATGGTAGCTCTATTTTAGCTTTCTGAGGTATTCCTTTATGGGATACATGATTCCCCTAAGGGCTGTACTGACTTAAACTGATATAAAAGAGTTCCTTCCTACTCCTACAATACTTACTAGCATTTCTCATTTTTTAAATTATTTTTCATTCATTTGTTCATTCATTCAGTCACTCACTCATTCATTCATTCAGGGCGGTACTGGGATTGAACTTGGGACCTTGCACTTTCCAGGCAGGCACTTATGCCACTGACCTATATTCCTGGCCCCTCTTTTTAATTTTTAAAAATCTTTATCTGTCTATCTGTCTGTCTGTCTCTCTGTCCATCTATCTATCTATCTATCTATCTATCTATCTATCTATCTATCTATATCTATATCATCTATTTGGTACAGGGTCTCGTTATGCAACCTGGACTGGTAGTGATCCTTCTGTCTCAGCCTTCCCAGCACTGGGATTACACACATGAGCCACCACACCCAGTTGTGGGGTTGGCATAGCATGCAGTACTGGGGATTGAGCCCAGGTCCTCTCACTTGCCAGGCAGGCACTCAGACTGCCGAGCTGTCCCCAGCCCTGTCTTTTACATTCTTAGTGATAGCCACTCTGACAGGCATGAGATGGAATCTCCATGTAGTTTTGATTTTCGTTTCTAGGATGACCAAAAATAACACATATCTTTCAATACATCAAGAACAGAAAGGCAGCACCCCATTCTGGGCTTAAGAAAAAAAAAAAAAAACCAGCCCTACGAATCACAGTCCTAGGAACTATCCTGACACTTCCCACTGCTTCATGATCTTATGGAGGAGGAATCCACTGCATGACCCATAGTTCAGTCGTCTTCTCCATCTCTCCAGCTGATGGAGGTCAGTGACTGCTCTCTTCCTGTGAAGGTGTAAGGGCTGAGGAGTTAATGCTTGTCACTGTTGTATGAAAGCAAGTACTATACTTCAAAGTGTTTTCAATGTTAATACAACTGTGACGAAGAACTGTTGAGCAGACAGACAAGTTATTCTAATTAGCTTCTTGTAATTTAGTACTTCTAATCAGAATTCTTGATATTTCTTCTCTCTGTTTTTTGTTTTGTTTTTAATGAAATCTTGGGGCTCTTCCTGAGTAAAAGACCACATAAAATGACCACATAGTTTATAGGGATTGCTGTTAAGTCTCCACAGAAGTTAAGCTAAAGGCTGAAAACCAGATTACTTATGACTTTAAAAACACAAGCCATAATTTTCCTGAGAGAATATATCTTTGCATCTTAAAAAACAACCTTAAAGCAGAGAAACCAAGTCTCAGTGTACCTAACTTACTCCACAAAGTGACAGTAAGTTCTTTCACATCATTAGCTCATCAAATCAAAATGCTCAAAACATACAAAGTCACCTTATAGTGCAGCTGAGTGTCACACACCCCAAACAACTGTGAAAGGCAAGCACCAGCTATGTTTTTACACTAACAAGCATTATGCAGTCTTAACAGAACTATGAATATGCTCAATTTAACTTCTATTTTTAAGAGGCCAAAACACCCAATTTAATATATAACATAGCAGATTCAATTAACAGAGCTGCCATAAACAAGTGTTTTTCTCAAATACATAGGGCATGGCTAATGTCCTCCCAAGGGAGTTTGTTCCTATGATCAATATGATTCAGTTACATAAATATTTACTTAGCAGCTGTTATACATCAGGCAGTGCTCCACGTGCTGAAGAAACAGAGATGAGTTAAGACCTGGCCCCTGATCAAGGAATTTGTCATTCAGTAAAAATGGCAGCTATGTAAACCCATATAACAGGGTAGAAGTGTGGTGGGAAGGCGCGTGGTGCAGTGAGCATGAGGAGAGTGCCCTAGCCAAGGGGTGGAGAGGTGACAAGGAAGGGTTGTTGAAGGAGGTGACATTTGAGCTTAACTTGGAGGGATTCTTTAGCCAGGTCTGAGGTGGAAAAAATTATAGAGAGGGATAAGCATTAGAAAATAATATCAAGGCCTGAGGTAACATTCTGGGCAAGGTGCTACTGAAGAGCAAAGTATCTGATGTAAAGTGAAAACAGGAGGCTAGAGAGATGGGAAGGGGCAGTTCACAATAAGGAGATGACTGAATCTCAGGTTTTATACAACCTGATTTATTTCTGCAGGAGCTTACATATCTATTAGTGTTGTCTTCTCTACAAAGATACAAAAAAATATTCTTGACATATGTCTACAATTCTAAAACATCTGCTTGATGTATGAGTCATTTGGTTTGGTTTGTCTGATACATAAGCCCAATGTAAAGGACAATCTCAGAAAGTATTAAATGACTATTGGGCCCCATCTCACTTTTTTTTCAGGGGGGTAACAGAGTGGTATAATCCACTGCAGCATCTCCTTAACTACAGTTTTAGGAATAGGCTGCTCATAAAGGATCTGGAGAAATAAGGGATAACTGAAGAATCTGCTGCATTTCTACGTTGCTTCCAATTCCTACATTGCTTCTATTTAACTTTGGTTATACTATTAAACAGTCATCCCAACTATGTTATTTTAGGGTTTTATCTGCTCAGAAACTAGCACAATTAAACCACATAATGGTAATATTAGCCATATGATGATAATATTTTTATGAGGAACAAACACTGTTTTAGAGTCATGAGGGGTGGAAAAGATTACAGAAACAGGAAGCAACTGGTACAGTGCTTTCATTTGCTCTTAAGGACAGCCCCATGATGAACACAAGAGATGGAAGCGGCTCACCTGAGTTGACTCGGCTTGCAAGAAGACTTCATGTGAAACAGAAGGACCTGCTTGGATAGGGCTCTGGTTCCGTATGGACGCATACAGAACATGCATGTGGCTTCAACTATTGTGTCCTGGTTAGAATTTTCTTCATAGAGTAGCACATGTTATCCTCACAAAACTGAAAACTAGTCAGGCACCTGGACTCACCCCCTGGCCTGATCAACTATCACTTTCTAGTTTGTTTCACACCGGTTTCAGTGGTTCTTTGGTTGTTATATATTTTGCATGAGCAATCGTGCTACTTCTTAATATGGTGGAATGATTAAAGGGAACCTCAGTCCTCCTGTGAGGTTTTACCCAGATCACTGTGGACCTGCCAGGAAAGCCTTCACATAAAAATGGGCCTGAATTAAGTTTTACTAACTTCTCCTTTAAAGCCATAAATTCACTAGTTTCCTATTTTCTGACATTTTAATGATAGCATCAACTGAATTTTTTTTTTAATTTTAGGGAAGGGTCTACAGTGTGTTAAGGGTTTCACTAGTACATTGGACTTGTAGTGATCTGCCTATTTACAGCCTCCCAAGAGCTGGGATTACAGGCATACCACCATGCCCATGACGACTCTCAATTGCTGTCTCAGCACACCCCAGGGGCGGGGCCAGCATGGAAGGCCTGGGGATTGAACCCCAGGCCCCTGCGCCTGCTTGCAGACATTATAATAATCCACTGAACTATTTGGTTGGCCCTAGCATCAACTGAACTAAACTTGAAACACCCAGGATAATATCGTTATAGTCTCTGAAATGTTCTTAGCAGAAATGAGTGAAGAAAACACGTATGAATTTGTAAAATTTTACATGAAAATATGCACAATTTCATATATACTCTAGAACACACAAAAAAACAGAATGATTCCAAAATAAAAAGGCTCTAAAAGAATTCTATGCTTTGGATAGGTTATAGAGATGGACAAGGGAGTAGCCAAATATCACTGAATGCTGGCATGAAACCTGAAAAATTCGTAAGACTTCTCTACCACAAGGTAGAATAAACAATAAGAATGCTTCAAAAATCTCACTGAAAATACAAAGACACCAAACCACCAGTTCACCCTGTACCACCCTGTACTTTCCTTACAACAGGTAAAAAGAAAGGCTAATCCTAGATTTTTTCCATTTAGGTTGATAAAGAGATACCTTCTCTGAATCAAGTAGAAATAATCACAAAGTAACTATTCACAGATCTTCACCAATATGAAACTTTGGCTTTATTCATAACAGAAGTATTAGGAAAAGAACATAATGCACAAAACTCTATGCACGTGGTTGTATAAGATTCAAATGAATCTTCATTCAAAATGAAGTCAGGTTGGGCATGGTGGTACATGTCTATAATCCCAGCACTTGGGAGACTAAGGCAGGAGGATCATAATCAGTTCAAGGCCATCCTAGGCTAGACAGTGAGTTCAAGGCCAGCCTGAACTATAAAGCCAGACCCTGTTTAAAAAAAAAAAAAAAAAAGGTTAGGTCAATAATGTGGAGTGGCAGATTATCAGCCACCTTCTGCTAGCACCTGGTGTTCTGTTGAAGGGCTCACCATCCTTACTTTTCTTCTTTGGTTAGACCATTATCAATTCACACCTGAATGAATGTGAAAGCTCCTTATGGTGAACTCCAGCTCATCCCTACTCACCCATATCTAATCTAATCTGTGTTAGGATTTCAAGCTGGTCAATCTGAAATATTCCCTAAAGGCCCATGTGTTGAAAGCTTGGTCTGTAGCCTGTGGTGTTATTGGGAAGAAGTAGAACTTTAGGAGGTGGGGCCAAGTGGAAGGAAATTAGGCCACTGGAGCTGTGTCCTGGTGGGGAGGGGAGATCTTGGGACCTAGCCTCTTTCCCTTTTTGCTTCCTGGCTACAAAAGTGGGAATCTCTTCCTCCATGTGCTCCTTCCCAATAATGTGCTGCCTTGTCATAGGTCAAGAAACCATAAACTTAAATCATTAGCCAAGATAAACCTTTTCTTTTAAGATGATGATCTCAGGTATTCTGTCATAGCAACAGGAAGCTGACTAACATGATCTGTCTATATACAGGTTATCCTGTACAATGCAGATTAATGTTTCCCAAACACCATTTTTATTATGTCTCATTAGTAATTTATTATGATAAAAATGATGCCTAATAACAAATCCTGTCAAGGAAGTAAAATCCTCATATACAACTACTGGGATGTAAAGTGATAGCACTGCTATGGAAAACAATTTGGCAGTTACTCAAAAGCTGGACATACAGCTACCATGTGACCAAGCAATACAGTATTATTTAGCCAAAAAATGAAATACAGATATACCTTATAGCGTGAATGAACACTGAAAACTGCTAAGGGAATGAAGCCAAACACAAAGGGCCAAGTATTGCACAATTCCATGTATAGGAAATACATAGGACAGGTAAATCCAGAGAAACAAGAAGAGTAATGGCCCACAGGAGAGGGAGGACACAAATGGGATATGAATGGAGAGTGCCCCATGGAAGTGAGTTTCTTCTAGTGGTGAGAAACTGCTCTAAAACTCACTTTAGTGATGGCTGTACAACTCTGTGGTTTACTAAAAAGCATGGAACTGGGGCAACCCACTTGGGTCCCCCTTCTGTCCCTCTCTCAAGCAGAAGCTTTCTTTCCCCCAATAAACACATTTTGCTAAAAAGAAAAAACCAAAAACAATTGAACTGCATATTTCACAAGGGTGAAATACATGTGAATTATATCTCAATATGGCTATTATTTATTTACTTATTTTTGGTACCAGGAACTGAACTCAGGACCTTGTACTTGCCAGGCAGGTGCTGTGCCACTGAGCTATATCCCCAGATCTTATTTAAAAAAACAAACAGAAAAAGAACATGGCTTGCAAGACCTAAATATAAATTATTTAGTCTGAAAAAGACACCAGTTCAATACTGTTGTTCACCAATATAAAGGCATCTAGTCATAAGGAGTGTCAGCCAGTTTTTTCAATTGCTACACGTGTAAGTCATGGTACTTAAATGTATTTTCTTTTTTAATGTCTTTTTTTTTTTTAAATTTTATTTATTTATTTATTTTTTCTTGTTTCAGAACCTTTGTTTGTTTATTCACTCATTTTTATGGCTGGCTCAGCCCGTCCCGAGGGCAGGGCTGGCGCAGCATGTGGTGCCGGGGATCGAACCGCGGTCCTTGATGCCGCCCAAGCTTTCCCAAGCAGGTGCTTTAGACCGCTGAGCCATCCCGCCGGGCCCCCTT